>JAJLSW010000036.1:0-91785 GCA_030567875.1 Wenyingozyma nitratophila | reverse complement strand
GCCTCTTTTTTTGAACCCTTTTTTTTGGCCTCTTTTTTTGGCTCATTTTTTTGATCCCTTTTTTTTGGCCTCTTTTTTTGGCTCGTTTTTCTGGCTCATTTTCTTGGTCTCTTTTTTTGTCCTATTTTTTGGGCATTTTTTGGTTGATAAATAGCTGCCATTGCAGGAGCTTAACCGATTTTTTGATTTTGTTTTGCTAGGATACACTATCGTGCTGCTATAGTACTGTTCGTAGTTTTACTAGATAATCGTATTATTTTAAGTAGCTCTCCTTTGTAATAATACTCTAAAGAAATTTTTCAGCTCCTCCTACATTTTCGTTCTGGTTGATCACCTGAACAAACCCATTTTGAGCCTAGCTCACCTAGACTATAGTGCTACTATAGTAGTTTTTAGTGCTCGAGAATACTGTAATCTTCTTTCTAAAAGCTACCTTTTATATCAATAGATTGGGCTCTTTTTTCTCCTTATTTTCCATTCTCAGTTGTGCTTGACCATCTCTAAAAACGAGCATATTTTATGACTGTCCGACATGGACAATAGCGTAAACAGATTACTATCGCTTGCTATAGCAAAAGCGTTCCGATTTCTAGATGTTAGGCTTTTTAAATACTAATTGGGCTTTTTTTTCCAGCTCTTCTGGCATGCTCTTTACGGTTGATCAGCTACATCAAATTATTTCCAACGCGTGCTCTTATAGACTACTGTGTTACCGAATTACTATCGTTAGCTCTAATACAAAATGGCACTGCTTCTAGACGCTAGCCTTTATACCAAGGAACCAAATACTTCCATTTTGGCTTCTCTCAAACTGTGAACTTCTGCATTGAACCAGTAAATCTGGAGCCATATTTCATGATCAACAACTCGAAATTTCAATTTCTGCCACCTTTTCGGCAGCTTTTTCTGTACAGGTGCACGGATGTAAAAAGTTGAAATTTGTCTCTGGTGCAGGGATGCGCAAAATATACCCTCGTTTGTTCGGTCATTTCTGGTCTCCTTCTCTTGAGCTTAGAGATTATTAATGGTTGAGGGCGCATAGATTAATTATATTTGCATTGATAGTATATATTTAACTGCGAATGTTGCAATGATAGTGATAGCGCATAGGAGTATATATGTTTTCATGCCAATACTGCTAATTTGGGCCTAGGGAAAGGTGGTCGTCTGGTGTCTAGGAGAAATGGATGAACTCCTCGCACCACAACTTTTTCGGATTGGCGAGTAAAAGCCGAAAGGGATTGATTAGATTATGATTCCTTTTCTATTTATATACCTAACCTGAAGGGGATTCCTACCACTTCTAACTATACAAAACTACAAAGAGTAGTTGAATTAAAGGAATACTCAGCAGGTGATATAATGTGGTATACAACTGGTACAAATGCTACTCATTGGGCGTTTTTGGTATTCGTAGTGGCCATTGTGGTCTTTGGATTCTTTTATGTATTTTTAGTGAATAGAAAAAGATTTAGAAATGGTACAACACCAATAAGAGGTACTTCATGGATGATGCCTCCTACTTATAACCAAGCCCAAGAGTCTCAAGCGCTACCGGTTTACACTTCAAATCCTAATCCTAATCAAGACATTGGATTTTATGATGCACAGGGAAATTTCCATGCTAATCCATATCCTTCGAAATCAAGCAATCCTCAGACAGGCACTGAAAATACGGTTCAAATGGATGATTTGACTTATACAACTAATACTAATAGAAACACTACCAGCAATGATTCACCATTTAGAGCTCCTGATTATGATGAATCTGGAGTCGCTGTGCCTACTCAAGTTTATCAAACACATCATTTCGATGAAGATTTCCCCAATTTTTATGCCGGTAGGCAACAAGGGCAAGGTGCCAGCTATCAAGCTGGAAGCCAAAGTAACAGCAATGAAGAAGAAGGAATACCTAATTACACTCCACCTTCTGGTCCTCCGCCATCTAAGACGAAAAAATAAGCTTGACTAAAGCTTGTCTGTAGGTTTATTTCTACTGTTCATTTTTCAAGTTTTTTTATTGTCAATGAGAGTTTCAGATATTGCATTTTTTTGCCTCATTCTTCGCTCAGGTTAGTTAAGAATTCTTCAAAATGTTATTTAAGGCAATCGAAACGGTCGTTAATATAGCAAGATTTCAGGCCGTTGTCCCATTATGTAAATCAGGGAACATCGGTGTTAACCATTTTCGGACAAAAAAACTATTTTATTCAACCGGAGTATGAATATCTCATAGCAAACTCAAAAGAAGCTAATGAACAGTAAGGTATAACCTTTTTTTATTAATAACCTACGAAAATATGTAGTGACGCATGTATAGTATACCAGATAATATATCTTTAAGGAACAAAGTTTCAGAGTGTTGATATAATTGAAGTTGTATCTTAAATATGCATGGATGACTAATATAAGATTAAATTGAAAAATTAAATATTCAGAATTAGCAACAGAAGGATACTCTTTCTTGGTAATGATTTAATTCTGTCTAAGTCATATAGCATCTGGCTGTCATAAATATAGCAAGCCCCAATTACTACTCGGATTGTATAAAACTGCATCAAAGCAACTTAGCAACTTATCTCATAACTGTAATACCCCTTACAAATCAACCCCAAATGAATTCACAGCCTGAAACTTTTGACGAGAAAAATAAAAAAAAAATTATTGAAGCTCACTATAATAATAAACAAGAGGGTGATTTTCTGTTCTACACGTAAGTGTATATACATATACATAGCAACGTAGTATTATATATCTTGAGATAACGCAACACATAGTTACAAAGATGGTTCAGCAGCGGCCCAGCACCAAAAACCCAAAAAACCCTCAGAAATACAATGGAAACAAGAGCAACAATAACAATGGCCTCAATTCTAAATCATCATCGCCATCCCCAATAATCAACGCTAAATCCAAATCTACAACTCCAACGATGAATATAGGAGGCGGGGGAGGTCAGTCATTGAAGTCTATTGAAGTCAAGAAAAGAACTATATTCAAACCCATCTTGACCAACCCATATACAAGTAAATATCAATGGCCAATAGTGAGACCCGAACTTGCGAGTGATATAGTCGATTATTTGATATCTCAGATCATACCGCAATTATCAAGAGCTCTTCAGTTGAAGAATGACGATTCAGTTATTGATGACCAAGGAACTGAGATTTTGAATTTCGTGAAATATGAGTACAACGAGGTGAATAAAGTTCTTGAAGACCAAGCCAAAGAGGAAAATCACGAAGGAAACAATAATAACAAACAAAGAGTCAAATATCTATTTGTCTGTAAGAACGATATAACTCCATTTCTGATCATCCAACATCTTCCTATGCTTTGTGCAACGGCTAATGTGAAACTGATTCAGTTACCAGGTGGTACAGCTCAAAAATTGACGAAAGAAATCAATTCAAGTTCAAATCTTGTACCGAGACCCATTGATATGCTATGCATCTGTGAGAATTACTGTTCAGACCTGTTACAAAATGTAATTGAGGGCAATATAGATGATGTTAATATAGGGTTTCTAAAAAGTGGGCAATTTGCAAAGACTGACATTAAGTTTTTGAAAAATTTACAGCCTGTTTTACCTAAGAGTAATACTCAAAAAGTTGAAAAGACTTCAAACTAAAGAGTAATTCAAACCGTTGTGTACTGTATATAAGTGGGTATCTCTACGTGATCTAATGTATATATATATGTATAAGTATATACCTTCTAATGTATAAGGAATTTTTGAAATTTGTTGAAGCTAGAACCAATTCTAGCAAAATTCAAAGTAGTGTATTGTCTGCGACCTCTACGGCCCATATCTCTGAGTAACCTATTCATGTGCATTTTATCCTCAAATTTAGGAAGCAAAGTAGTGTAATACTTGTCAGCGGATCCTTTGAAGATGTCAACAGGTTGGTAATAAGAATTATTGAAGAACTTATTATTATTGAGAGCAGCTTGTTGAGTTGATGGAGTCGAAGAGGTAGTCTCTTTTAACAATCCCAAGCCATCAGCTATATTATCAGATAAATCTAGAAGAGACGCTTTCCCATTCCAATATAACAAAGAAGAAGCTCTTGTCATTGCTACAAACAGCGTTTTGTTTCTGTCAACAAATTCAGAAGCCTCATTACCAGATAGTATAAAGACAATAGGAAATTCAAGCCCTTTTGCAGTATGTATGGTACTCACATTGATTTGATCATCGTTATAATAACGTGCCGAATTTTCAAAAATCACCCTATCACCCCACTGATAAGAAAGAAAACATTCTACCAATGTTTTACTTTCTGGCCTTGTTAAACTTAAGTCCTTTAGGGCCCTATGAACTGCGTTTAAATCCGATTTAATAGTGTTCAATTTATGTTCTGGAGTCTTTGCAGATGTCAATTTCTTATGCATATCATTTCTTTTCAAAAGTTCTAGTATCGTTGCCATAATATCATTAGGATCGTCAAAGTCGAGATTATTCCTCGTCAGTTCAAAGTATTTGACAAAATCACTTACTTTCTTAGAGACAGACTTTGGCTTGTGGTATTCTGGTTCTATCAAGTATTCCCAAATTGAAATCTCATTTGAACTTGCATCTTCTAAGATCCTCTCTAATGCAACTTTCCCCGTAAATGAGAGTCTCTCTAATACGGATAACATAGTTAAATCATTATCAGGATGCATAAGGAGCCTCATATACAACGTGATGATTGATAGCTCCGACTCTCTCCAATTAGGCGTAGAAGATAAGCCATTTATTTCATAGTACCCACACGAACGAAAATGTGAAGTAAAAGATTTCGTAGAAGAGTTAGTATAAGACAAAATGGCAATATCAGATGGTTTTATCATTCCATTGGATGTCTTTATCAATCTGGTGATTTCCTTATTGATGAATTCAAATTCTTCAAGAGAGTTTTGGAAGTATTTTCTGATAGGTTTGAAAGAGGTTTTGGGAGGTTTGAAACTCTCTATACTTCCTTGAATAACTTTTCCTGAAAGTTTCAAAATATCAGGACTCGATCTGAATGATCTATCAAGTTGGATTGTGCGCTGCGTTTCATCTGTATATTCTTTCTTTAACTCTTGCAAAATCTGAGGTGATGCACCCATGAACTCGTAAATTGCTTGGTTTGGATCACCTGCAATAGTAAGATGTTTTCCCTTTGAGACTGCTTTTATTATTGATAACAATGGTCCCGAAATATCCTGGAATTCATCTACGAATACCGTCTTATACCTCTCATTGATACTTTTACCCAGCTCACCATTATCGTTAAGAGTAGATGCACATTCTTGCAACAGTCTAGCGAAATGAACAAAATAATCCATCCTCAGTAAGGTTTGAAATTTTCGAAGTGTGGCTTCATCAAAGTTATAGTCTGAGATCAGTTGGGTTAATTCCGGGGATAACTCTGCATTTTCATCGTACATACTCAACAACGAACAAATATACGCTAAATCAGTAGCCCTCTTGGGTTTCTTAATGTGAGGGAATAATGCAAACAAAGCTTTCATTTCATTGTCTTCTATTATACCCCATGATCCAGGATTTTTTTCAGTGAACACCATTGCTGCAAATGCATGAAATGTAAATATCTGACATCGTGAGCTCAACTCTTCACCAATAACATTCTTCAGCTTGAATTTGATATCTTTTACCGATCTGTTCGTCAATGACAGGATCAATATTTCCTCAGGCTTAACATGGGATTGGGGCCGACTTAACATATATGCGATTCTGTTGCAAAGTGTTGTAGTTTTCCCCGAGCCGGGACAAGCAAGAATATTCAGCAGCGTGTCTGGAGTAGATGGCCATATAATAGCTCTTCGTTGCATCAACGTACAGTCAATATCAACAACTTTATATTTCTCATGGGGATTGGTAGTAGAATCAGTAGTGGTATCAGGTTCACCATCGATGACATTTTGGTTAATTAAGCGATGTGCTACTTTTCGTGACTTTTGCCATACTTTTGGCGATTCTTCAAGAGGTATCCTGGGAGACTCCTGGGTGCCGAGTTCCGAGATATTCATCAACTGAGGAAGAAAACCACCAATTGTCCGATGTGTATCTGTCTAACCTTATGAACTTGACTATAAAGGATCTCAACTTGTTATAGGAAACATATCTTATATATATGGATCACTCTTATACTTACTCTCTTTCTTGAAGAGCTTACCTGGAGGCGCTATGCCAAAAAAACCTAAGGTCGATCGACGTGTCTTTGGCATGTTTTAGTTAGTGTACGTTGGTCTACTCTTTACGGATGATTTAAAAGAGTAAAGAAGTACTTGTTTCAAGAAACAGGGGAACAACGGCATAACCTATGCATTTAACTCTATACGCTTATATATATATGCGTGTATATAAATCATTTAAATCGTGGGTACCAATTCTATAAATTATTCTATCTTTTATTTTCTTGATGATTTTCAAACCCTTGCATTTTAACCTTTTCAGCCTCTATCTTTGCCCTATGCGGATCCAGGTACTCAAATTCAGAAGAGATAGGTTTTAAATCTTCATTCAAATGGATTAACATCGGTATTCCATTTGGTATATTTATTTGAGCGATGGATTTATCATCTATATCGTAAAGATACTTAGTCAATGCCCTAACTACCGACCCATGCGTTACTATAAATACCGTCTTACCTTTGATAAGATGAGGTAGTATATCAGATTTGAAAAAGGGTATTAGTCTTTCTACAACCATTTCTAAAGATTCGCCACGAGGTAAATCGTCTAATGATTCATCGATAAGGTATCTTCTATCGTTGATACCTGCAAACTCAGAGTCTGTATTTTCGACAAGGGGAGGACATCCTTTATAATCTCTTCTCCAGTACATGTATTTTTCTTCACCAAATTCTTTCAGTATGGTACTCTTGGATGATCCTTGTAATTTACCGTAATGTCTCTCGTTCAACCTCCAGTTTTTCACCACATCAACCCAAAGTGAATCCAAACTATCCAGTATTATATTAGCAGTCTCAATGGATCTTGTAAGTTTTGAAGTGAATACAATATCCGGTTTGAGATTGTTTTCAATGAGTAAATCGGCGCATGATTTTGCCTGTGATTTACCCTTATCGGTCAACCTGATATCGCACCAACCGCAGAATAGATTATCTTTATTCCATTCAGATTCACCATGCCTCAGCAACACTATCCTTCCCGTCATTGTTGAATCGTATTCAGAGACAACAGAAAGAGAATCGAGGTAGAATGTAGAGGAAGAATTGTATGAATCAGTTGAAATAGATCACCATACCAAGCGTAGTACCACATTACCACTACCACTACCCAAGGGAGATTAAACTCCGACGGGAAGCTCATTTACAGCGAGGTCGATCGACCTTTTCAAAGTACATTTATTTAATGACACAGGTCGAACAGTGGCAGCTCCTCGATTGCCACCGGTTGAATGAGTGAGCGAGTGAGTGGGTGTGAACCGAGCCTAGGCTTATCTATCTCTTATCTTGTTTACACCTACCTCTTTTCTTCCCCTGTTTCAAGTCTACTTCAATAGCTAGTGGTAGTTAGTTTCTTCCCCACGACTCACAAATACAGTTCTTTAATTACACACAAATGATCCCAGCACGCTTTAGACCCCTCTCTTTGTCACTCACTTCCAAAAGATTTGCCTCCACGGTTATTGCCCCAAGTGATCCCAAATTGGTTGGATTGATCAAAAGATTAGAGGAATTCAACAAGGAGACTAAGATTTTCGAAAAACTTGACGAGTTACATCTATTGTCCCAAAGAAAGGGATTCTTCAACATGAATTCGAATAACTTGGAATTCTTGTCTAATAACTCCAAGATTACAAATCAATATAATAACTTGCAGAACTTCAACAACTTGGATAGATTATTTAACAATAATCTACCAAGTTTTGCAGCAGCAGCAACTGCAGCTCCAACACCATTGGCTATAACTAGTTCAGTCAAGAATATCACCATCAATACCAACAATTCAAATAGTCCACATCATCAACTACGTTCCATAACAAACAGAAATATCTTCTCGTTCAACCCAGAGATCAACAAGTTCATGAATCTGATCTCTGATCTGGCAAAGAATGATTATGAATTGCAAAAGAGAATTAAAGCCATTTTATCAAGTTTTGAAAATGTAGACGATTATTTCTTTTCATACGTTTTGGAATTCTGGTTAAGTGACAGAAACTTCAGAAAGTTAAGGGCAGAAAAACTTAAACAACAACAAGAAGGAAATAAACAAATCTTGAAATCAAACGCATCTGTTTAGTCCAAGAATTTGTTATTTTCAAACTATAAGTTTTATAAGTTTCATTCAATCAATTATCATTTTATTCTTTGGGAGGTGCCAGGTGCTAGGCTCCAGGTCCCAGTTATTCATTTCTCTAATCCAGATCAGCGATTAGTCATAGAGATTTTCATCTTATTCATTAGTATTGTTTTTTGTCTCTTTATCTATACTACATACTATATCATATATCCACATAGATGCATATTTATTTTCGATCAGTTATATCTCCATTACTTATACAGATCAGTAATCAATAGCCAATCAGTATGAGGGGAGCGGGGGCTCAACTAAAAATGGGCTTGCGACTATGCGGCGGTGTACGGCACTGCCTTTAATTGGAGGCAACCGTTCTTCATACTTATTCACTACTTTACATATTGTAGAGCAGATAATACTACACTAGCCAATCTTAGCACATAGAAACAGTATACCACACTCTTCTGTTTATATACCGATGAAATTGATCTGACTAAAGTTGAAAATGCGTGGTAGAATAAGAAACAGAAACCCACATGGGCAGATGGACACTGCCCTGTAATGGAAAATAAATTATTCGGTAAGGGCGGGCTCTATGGTTTGGTTTGGGAGAGCGCAAGGGCATGTAAGTAGGTTTAGTTTGTTATTAGCCCTTTTATATTTGGTTGCCGGTTTCCCAAAGCATATATTGATTCATATCGATCATAATTGCCCCTTATTATCAGTACAAAGATCCATATATCCATACATATATATTTCAATTATTGATATGAGTTCGTATTCGTTTTACGACTTGAGGCAGACTTCAAGAAAGATCCAAAATGGTAAGTACCTACGAATTTTCACCGATTTGTTATCATACGATTATCGGGTTTTATTACTTTCAATTTTACTAATTCATGATTAAGCAATTTCGGGATACTCTGAGCTTGAGAACCTTATTAGGGAATTGACAAACACAGATCAATGGGGTCCTACTACACAACAGTTGAAAGAATTGAAAGATTACCTCATGACTCCATCTTCGGCATACTCTATTTCTAATGAAGGGAGATTTCAACTCACTGACGATGATAGTGGTAGTTACAATCGTTCTAAATATGACGATTTTGAAGAAGATCAAGATGATGACTATGATTCTACCGCCAAGGGGAAAGATTCGGATATTGATACAAGGACAATGGCACATGTATCCGATTTCTTAATCAGTCGATTGAAGGAGTATTCCGGTATTTCTAACTCTTTTGGTGGAACTGGTAGTGGTAGTGGTAGTGGTAGTGCTAGAATACTAAAGGATATCAAGAAGAAAGTTCTTACCGGTGGGTATGAGTTCATTATTGTATCAAAATGTATCAGTGTGCTTGAATTTCTAGTTTTGAATTGTTATACCGTCAGCAGCGACAACAATAAGACTAATTTTGATTTCAAAGATGAGCTAAGGTATCAATTGAACTATTTGAAACTACTCAAGAATAACTACAAATGTTTGAAATCGTATGATAATTTGAATCTACAGCATGAAAAAGTGGTGCATGAAAAGACAAGTCATTTACTCGATTTAGTACAAGATTCTCAACTGTTATCCAATGAACGATCCAAATTGCTGAAAACCTTGAAGAATATCCAAAAGCACTCGTCGCATTTATCTGTATCCTCATCAACTTCTTCATTCTACGATCCGAATGATACATTCACGAACAATAATAATAACAATAATAATAACAATAACAACAACAATAGCCCCACTTTGAATAGACAAAGGTCAGACTCCAAATTATCCGTTTCGAATCTATTGCCAAATGATATAATAAGAAGAATGACTTCTGTATCGCTGAATTCACCCGTGAATGGCGGTAATATTCTACCAAGGAGAAGAACAAGCTCAATCACATTAGATACAAGTGAAGTCGATAACATCAATAGTTTCCATACCTATGATAACGATAAGTACGACGATGAAAATTATGAGTTCAACGATTATCGTCGTGGGAATCCAAACTCTTCGCCATCTCATAAACGATTGAGTGAATCATACAACGATTTCCAATTTACGGAGTATCAGAAGAGTCCAAATGTAAGTTCTTATCAGGACAGAAGAAATCCAGATACCACCACTTCCCATAGTTTACAAAACGTTCCTGAAGTGAAGGAAACTTTTGATGATGATGACGATGATGATGATGAATTTGGTGATTTTACTACTAGTTCATACAATGCATCAGCTGCCAATGTCAACTCTAATATAAACTCCTCGTCGAACCTCGTGGATTTAATGAGCTCACTCTCAATCCCCTCTGTATCCAAACTTGCATCCCCTATTAATACTTCATCATCGTTGTCTTCAAACTACAAGACAATGGTGAGTGGAGCCAACTCCATGAAACCGCCTACTCTTCAAATCAACTCGATTCCAAAATCGACGAGCACAAATTCATTAGGCTCTCCAATCCATTTCAAGTCCAATGAAAACACCCCCTCCTCGTCAACAACAGGGACGATTAAAAGTCCAAAAGTGAAGACTGACTTATTCGATGACCTATTAAGCGACTTCAAAGTCAAGTCTAAGTAATTGTTACTGATGATCTATTAATTTATTTATTTAATTATTTAATTATTTATTTATACATTGAATCTGCAAATCCAGATTTTTGTTTCATATTAGGTGTCATATTATTATTATTATTATTATTGTTTGTTGTTGTTATTATTATTAGTATCTGTGTAGTGTTTTTCATATATGCTAATGCTTTCTGTTTTTTTCATGCAGTAATTTCGGTTTCATAAATTGGCTCAGTTGTACGGATTTCATCCAATTCGATGACATTGGCACCATTGATCAACAAAGGATCATTGACTTCTAAATTGAAATAAGTCAGTTTGGAATATGACCATCTACAATAACAGTTCACATCCAACAATGGTAAGGAGGTATATTTGACCATATAGAAGAATGAAACAGCTAATGAAGAACCTGCGGTAAGATCAAAGAAATAATGATGCGTTAAATACATGGTTGACCACCATAACCAACATACATACACGATCCATACCTTGGTGCATCTTGGGAATAGATAACATAACCAAATAGCAGACATTGTTGAACAACCGGCATGTAATGAAGGGAAGGCACCAAAAACAACGGGGGAATTGGCAAAATTAGTCGAATATAAATCGAAACCTATAATTTTGTCTATTCTCTCTAATCCACCGGCTGATCCTTTAAATGAATAATCAGCGGGTAACAAACCATAAAGATTCTTATACCATGGTGGAGCACTGGGGAAAAATTGTTGGATTAATACTCCGGTAAGGTTCATGTAACCAAATGACCAACCATAAGATCTCAATGCCTTTGGAGGACCAAATAGCCAAATCAAAGCGGCAACTATGAATGGACCACTGAAATGGATTAACCCATATGGGATCCATGCTATGATATCAAAAGTAGTCGAAGTGTATGCTGCTAAGATGTTCGATAGATCATCACCGTATAGGATGGTTTCTAAAGCAGGTAAGATCTTGACTGAGATAGGAGGCTTATACTCAACTGGGATCTTGGGAGATGAAAAAAATAAGAAAACCCAAGTCAATACCGGTAAACCATAGAAGAAGAATTGTGATAATACAGGGATTGTAATCAAAGTTAATAAACCAAAGATTATAATAAATTTGGCTAAATTAGTCAATGGGACGATAACCAATAATACTAAAAACATCGAAAACATGAATGTGTAGTTCAATTTACGCCTTTTTGACGATGATTTGAAAGCTTTCACTAATCGACTAATATCTAGATTTTCAGACGGATTTATAGACCATTTCAATTGATTCAGTTGACAGTTATTGTTGTTCTTTGATTTTTTATATTCCGATATGAGATTCTTGATGATCTCCAACGGTATACTTATTATTGAAGCCATCTTTTCTTTTTGTGAGTACAGGATGGGTATATCTATAAATAAGGAATGGAATGAACCGGATAGATAAATTAATCTATAATCGGTCCTGATAAGATATTATAAGAAAGGGTACTGCAGAGGGAAAACGAAAAAAACAAACAGGATCAACGGGCTCGGTTAAAAAAGAGATCAGAAAGAAATAATACATGTTGATGATTCAAATTTTTCAAATGAAAACAATCAGAAAGGGAAAGGGAAACCAACTCATGGTGCACAGATTCAACACAACAATTGCCTAACTATGCAGCCACGACACGCGAGTAAAAACACCGCTAAAAGTTTCCATAAATCAGACCAGATTAATTATCTCGCTGAGAGTTACCATTTCAAACTGGATCCCTCGCATAGTTAAGAGATTCTTGTGACACAAGTCTTGGGGAGAAGGGCACTATCTTGTAAGTATGGGCTATTGTCAGCTTTTCACATCGGTATATATAGAGGAATATCTCCCCGTCCCATATTCTGCCCCTACTTCGGTACCCTTGATACTGTCCTTGGTTTCTTTACTTCCTGCAACTACTTCCTCTCTCTATAACTATGCTTAAAGTATCTTCAAGATCGTTGTTAATTGCTAAGAGGTGCACCGCCATCTCCTTGCCCGGTTGCAAGATTGGCTTTAGATACCTTTCTAATACCTCCACTGGTAGTAGTAGAAAAGTATCAACTGCCATTCACAACACATCCCCAGTAAGCCCCCCACCTTCGGGTAAGAATGAACCAACTAACTATTTGGACACTTTAAACACCTCCGAATTATTAGGTTATGGAGTAATTGGTATGGCAACTTTGACTAAATCTATATTGAATTTAGTCATTAAATTATTCCCATATACACCAATTTGGTTGATTAAATTGTTTGTCTACAAGAATTATTGCGGTGGTGATAATATCGAACAAGTCTTACAAACTGGTGAAAGATTATCGGAAAGAGGTATTAAAAATATGATGATCTCATTAACCATTGAAGCATGTGATGGTAATGAATTAACCGTTAGTATTGATGAAATTATCAAACAATCAAAATCCTCGATCAGTGAGTTATTAGTACCCCATACCATTAAGATGATCGAATCCTGCGAGGGAGATCTCAATGATATCCCACCTGGGTATGTTGCCATTAAACCAACGGGTATGATTGAAAATGCCGCTGAAATCTTGTTAAACTACGAAAATCCAGCCTATAAGTCACAATACGACCAATTGTTGCAAAATTGTGAAGATGTTGTTGCTGTGGTTGAAATGGAAAACAAAAAATTATTAGAAACATACCCAAATAGATTGTCTCCATTTGTCACTTGTGTTGTCGATGCTGAAAGAAACGATTTACAACAAGGTGTTTATAAATTACAAAGAGATTTATTCGCCAAGTTTAATAAACCAAACCAATTGATCTCTGTTGTAGGTACTGTTCAAATGTATTTGAAAGAATCTACCAAGATGTTAGAATTTGAAAGACAATTGGCTATTGAAGGTGATTATAAATTAGGCTGGAAATTGGTAAGAGGTGCTTATATCCATACCGAGCCAGACCGTAACGTTATCCATACTACAAAAGAAGACACAGATGTGAACTATGATAATGGTATTGCTATGACTATTGATGAAATGATGACACAAGATTCTATAGTTGGGCATTTGGTAGTTGCATCCCATAACCGTGAATCTCAATTGAAAGTCACTGAAACATTATCTCAATTATCTGATAAATCCGTTAAATCAAACGTTGTTTTAGGTCAATTATTAGGTATGGCTGATAACATTACTTTTGAATTGATGAATAAATATCAAATTAAAAACATCATCAAGTACGTTCCTTGGGGTCCACCGTTTGAAACTAAACAATATTTATTAAGAAGGTTGGAAGAAAATGGTGATGCCGTTAGATCAGATTCCGGTTGGCCTTTAGTTAAAGGTATTTTACAAACTTTCTCCAGAAGGTTATTCTAAAACCACTAAAATATTTTCACGTCATATCATAACCTGTTCTTCATTCATTTCGTTCATTCATTCATTTTTTTACTGTACTATTATTACTTTTCATTTCTCCATAACTCCCATTCCATTAGTATACTATATAACCATATATAAAGTTTTGTCCATAGGAATTCTAATATACATAAAAACATCGCATAATCATCGCACATATTTATTCATGAATTTCTTATGATAGTCATTCTTTAACATATCATTAACAAATGTAGATGATTTGTCTTTCTTTTCACCAGAGCCGGATTTGTCTCTTTTGAAAACAGATTGGTCCCTCCATGATTTTTTTACCGAAGTAGTAGTGGCTGATTTCTCCTGTTTTCCCTTCAAATCGGTCTTAGAATCTTGATAGTTCAACAATGGATTACTGATCTTGGCCTTGGCTTCTAGCTTTTCTTCTTCGACCTTAGCCTTTGCTTCCGCCCTTTCTCTTTTAATCTTATTCAACTCTTCTAATAACAAGGCTTCATCTTCTGAATCTTCTTCATCTTCATCTGAACTGGATCCTCCCTCTGAGTATGAACCAAAATCTTCCTCCTCTTTTGGAGATCCTTGCCCAGACTCATTACCTGAAATAACATCTGCTTCTTCCGATGCTTCTTCTTCTTCTTCTTCCTTGATATCGTCGGTATTATACGTTATCAGTTTTCTCTTCTCCTTATCACTGTAATCATCCAAACCTCTTTCCTTTCTCTCTTCACGTATCAGCTCTAATTTCATCTCGTCAACGGATTTCTTCTCGATAGCAAACTTGGATCTCTTAACTTTAGTTCCAAACTCGTCGTATTCCTCATTGTCATTATCCTCATCATCACTTTCAAAATCCGTATGCTTTGAGCTATGTCTCTTACGATACTTTATAGTTGTATGTTGAGTCAGTTCACGGGCATGTTTGATGGTGGAGCTCTTACCTTTGCTCTTACCCTTGGCGTGGTCAAACGTTGGTCTAGCGGCAGTCGTCATCCCTATCTATCTAGCTAGCTATCTGTCTATCTATATATATGTACAAGCCAATAACACGAAACTGACACCCTAATCCATGTTTAAAAAGGCAAGAACTGAACTTCAAACAGAAAATTAAAAAAAAAAAACAGAAGCAGTAAAATCGCTACACCAAATTCGCTTGAATCACGCTGATATATTTATTTTCCAACTCTACACACATTAGCCATTCTCTCTCTTTTGACAGGTATTAATGGTATTTAAATTACACCACTAATAATTGAAGTGACCTTGAAAATATCAACAAAGTTACCACAGCTACCGTTATTTCCACTCGGTTATTAATCGTCCCCTTTTCACATACCGTTTCAACTCTCCAGCGATAGACACCTAAGCTTGATCTAAGGCGTTTTTTTTTTAAAAATAACTCAAAGTGGCAGAACATTCGAATAAGAACACCAAAGGACTTATAAACAAAGGTAAATCGAAGTCTGTATACTAATTACCACATAAAAGATCGATTATACGTTTGTTTAGACTTTTTCTATACGTATAAGCTTTAAATCTATTAATATACTCGAACTTGGGTTTACTCTTTAAGATCATCAATTCTACCACAGGTGTGCGTGTGCCTTTATTACAATCATACATCAAATATGGTGGATTCAGATAAGATAATACAAGAATCCAATCCACAGGATCAAACACAGGAATTACTTTCTTCGAAATCAGAGATAACGAATTCATCTCCTGTCGATCAGATACATCCAAATGACATAGATCAAATGACATCATCACAACAGAATGATGAAATACAGAGGGGTTCAATTCAAAGGAAGCCATCGATGTTGAATGGCATGATATCCATAAAAGATTTCGGATACCATGTTGATCATATATTGCATCACATTGTACTGAACGGTGAACATGACTATAAGCATCATCTCATAGAGAATGGTGAAGATGAGTACGACGATGATGCAGAAGAAGACGATGACGACGACGATGAATACAATGACCTTGATGATGGAGATGACACCGAGCGTAGTTATGATTACTACAACTCTTACACTGGTGAAGACGATGATTATGAAGGTAGCAATAGACAAGAAGGTACGAAGAATAGTCGAATAAGAGGTATTGACGGTGATGATGATGATGAAGAAGAGAAAGGAGAAGGTGCTGGATTACAGGCCATTGCACTCTATTCATTTTCGCCTGAGAATCAAAACGAATTAGCATTAGAGCCTCATCAAATAGTGATTATAAATTACGACTATGGAGATGGTTGGTTGGTTGCATTTGATCCAATTACTGAAAAGACAGGATTCGTGCCTGAGAATTACGTACATATAGTGAATGATAACGAAGAACTCGAAGAGCTACTGCGTGAACTGCATGGATCAAGCCACGAAGGGTATGATGACCATGAGGCAGAAGAAGAACAAGAAGACGATGAAGAAGATGAGGATGTTGAATATCAAGACTGTGAAGACGAGGAAGAAGGAGATGGAGTAGGTCAGTACGATGGTGATTTAGTCACACACGAGGAAACCGCCACAGCTAGACCTTTCTTGCCCGGCATTTTCCAAAACTCTCTATTGAAACAACGTGAAGCTAAAGCAGACGAAGATTGGGTCGATGAAGAAGGTTCGCAATCAGAATCGGAGACAGAGACAGAGACGGGGAGTCAAGGTAAGAAAATCGACGATTTAGCCGAAACGGTTCACGATATGAATATCAAATAATATATTCAAATTTACTCTTTATATAGTACATAATAATAAAACAATAATAATGATAACCTAATTTATAAAATAAACACAAAAAATAACATTTATTCATCCATAGGAACTTCACTTTCCCAATTATCTTCATTAATTTCATTATCCTTTTTAGATTTCAATAAGAATCCACCAACTTGGTTCAACAATTCATTGACGGTCTCGATCAATTCAGGATCGGTATCAGCAACTATTGAATCCACCTGTGATAACTTATATGCCTGAGATAAAGCTTCTCTTGCTTCTTGGATATATTCTTGAGATTCATCGTTAACCTTGAGACTCAAAGGGTATTCCATGAAATTTTGACTGATTTGATAAGAATCGACCAATGAAACTTTGTTTTGTAATCTCTTGGCAATTAGGTAATTTGCAAAACCTTCCAAGTAATAACTCTCTAGATTTTGTTCATTGATATCTTGAATTGCAGTGGAGATTAAGATAGATTTCTCAAATAATCCTAATTCAATTGCGTATTTACACAAAGTTGATAAAGGTTGGATCAATTCGATATATTCTAAATTGACTTCGTTGATATCTATACTTGAATCATTATTACCACCATTCGCCAATTCTTCTAATCTAGTCTTTTTATCATGGAATAAGTCCCATGATTTACAAATGGCTTCTTTACCTTCTTCATTCGAACTCTGTGAGATTCTAATACTTGCCAATAATGACCAAGTTTCCGGGTTGGAACTATCTAAATTCAAGGACAAGTTGATCAATTTATCACATTCTGCTTCTGCATTTGGTTCCATACATAAATCTGTCATCCAGATTTCTATTATTGCAAATATACCTTGGTTCAATTTTTTCAAGATATACGAAAGGATCTTATCCTTGGTATTATAAGCTATGAGTAATAATCTAAGACTTGTATCCAATGAACTTTCATTCTGAAGTAATGCACTAAACCCATTGGAATCCTGTTTGGAGATCAATTCATGGAATTCCAACAGTTTTTCAACACCAATCGATAGATATTTAATACCGTCTTCATTACCGATGATTTGACCCAAGTAAAGGAATTTTTCGACAGATTTCTTAGCTTCCGAATCTAGTTCACAAGCGGTGGTTAACACCGTGTATGCCTTGTCTAAATCCGAGTTTTCTAAATATGATTCACCTAATGACTGAAGGTATAGTGAGTTTTCACTGTAATTGGAATATCTCGATTCTAAAAGTTTGACTGCTTCTTCAGTCTGAGCTTCCATCAATAATTGGGAAGATTCCACAATTAAGTTCTGCAATTCCTGATCTACGTTACTCATGATGATAATAATGATCTGGGTCCGCTTACCTCTTTTACCAGTGCAAGCAATATTTAATGATACAATTCAATGCTCTTCCTGTATTTAATTGCACTGAAATGTTTAAAATTTTGTGAGGCCCTCACATTTTTCTTTGTAGGAAAAAAATTTGAAGCGGCTTTTTTGGTGATTTCTATGGTAAGCCGGCGCTCTATTTGTGTTGCAGTCTCTGTTTTAGATCGATGGTATAGGCAATACTTATAAGTTATATTCATGTTATCGATAGTATCAACCCACAATACGCATACCAAATTAGTTTGGCTGTATATCAATATGATTAGTCAATAAATACTCTTATTGAATCAATACCAAGAAGTGAAAAAACGATAATCACCCTGTACGCCCCAGCTGCACATCTTTTTCCCACAATAACGAAACACAACCGAGTAATAGACAACTAGACAGAACTGACCGTATCTACCATGTGCTGTTGAGCTGTTGCCATACCACCTAGAGGCAGTATCCGTACAGGGGAGATAGAAGATGGCGGTAAAAGGAGCAAGGCGGTGGAACCACTTAAATAAGGGTAACTTTCCCTTTGCGAGGCCTCCCAAAATATTTGGAATTTTACCCTCATATATATTGGTGGTAGATGGGACCAGTGGTTACAGGTAGATCAAGGCGGTTTTAGCAAGTTTATTATATATATATATATACATATACTATAGCTGATATCATCCACGATGGAGTATACTGAAGAGCAGCAACAAGAGATCGACATCTTGGAGAGTATATACCCTGATGAACTAATAAGAATATCAGATGATGAATTTAGCATAAATATAAAACTTGATACAGAGAGTGAAAAATCTCATTACTTGAAATTAGTCGTTAAATACCCAGAGACTTACCCCGAAGTGGTGCCTAAATTGGAGGTTGAGATCGGATACTTACCTAGTTCAATTTTAAACGGTGATGATGACGATGAATACGATAATGAGGACGCTTATGAAAGTGAAGAAGAAGAAGAAGACGATGAAAATCAATACCTTGCCATAAATTTAGCCGAGACCATTGTCTTTGATCAGAAGGATATGGATCGTTTACTTCGGAAACTAAACGAAGAGGCACAGGAAAACATAGGTATGCCTAGTGTATTTGCATTGACAAGTTTATTGAAAGATCAAGGTGAAGAACTTTTCAACGAGAAATTAGAAGATGTAATGAAGAAACACCAAGAAGAAGCAGCTATAAAAGAAGCCGAAGAACAGAAGAAATTCTTAGGTACTAAAGTTACTCTGGAAAGTTATAATGAATGGAGAGTCAAGATCCGTGCAGAATTAGGAACAGATAAGAGAATCGATGAAAGATTTAAACAAATGCATGGTGGTAAATTATCGGGTAAAGAGATTTTCGAAAGAGGTTTAGCTGGTATGACCAATGAAGAAGAGATTGAAGCTGAATTGGAGAAATTAGCCGTTAAATAAACGAATAACTAAACATTAATGTACTAATATAATTTCATTTACGATAAATATTCAATGCGAGTAACTAAACGAAAAAGCGTTTTTTTTTAAATGTTTTAGATAATATAGGTAAAAATGAAATAGTGTATAAAAAGAATAGTAAATATCTAACTAAATTGATAAGAAAAGAATTTTTTACTAAACTAACTTAAAAACGATATTTTCAAAATTGAAAAAAGATAAAATAAAATAAAATAAATTGAAATTATTAACGAAATAATAAAGACAAAATCAGGTTATTTATAATTCACCAGATTCGGTGATTTCAATCTTACATTGAGTAGCACCGGTACCAGAACCTAAAGTTTCAACCTTCTTGACAACATCGAAACCTTCGACAACTTCACCGAAGACAACGTGTTTACCATCTAACCATGGACAAGCAACGGTGGTAATAAAGAATTGGGAACCGTTGGTGTTTGGACCGGCATTAGCCATGGATAATAAACCTGGTTTGGTGTGTTCATGGTTGAAGTTTTCATCTGGGAATTTAGCACCGTAGATGGATTTACCACCGGTACCGTTAAAGTTGGTGAAATCACCACCTTGTAACATGAATTGTGGGATAACTCTGTGGAAGATTGAGGCTTTGAAACCGTAACCTTTTTCACCAGTACATAAAGCTCTGAAATTTTCAGTGGTCTTTGGGACGTCTGAGTATAATTCAAAGACAACACGACCTAATGGTTTACCTATTAAAACGACACAGAGTAAAGAGTTAGTATATGAAATGTATGGAGTTAAGATAATTCTATATATAATATCGATCGGAGGAGACTGATCCAAAGATTAGTCTATCAGCTTATATGGTGAAATAAAACAATGTGCTAATAACATACCGGCAGCTGAGATATCGAAGAAAGTCTTGGTCATTTTAGATGATAATGGATTAATGAATTGAGTAACGGGGGAGTTAACTTTTGATTAATTGAAGAAAATGGAGGAAAATCTTCGAAATAAAGGTGGAAATGAAGTTAATTTAAAATGGGTAGAAAGCAAACCTTTTTGAATTTTGCCCTAATGGAAATTTGTTCATTATTGGAAGGTGTTTTGGGGCGTGTGTGCAACAAAACAGGACACACCAGCCGCCTCTTACGTAATGGGTGCGTGCGGGTGTGAATGTAAGCGTGGCTGGGCACTGGCGCGTGTTGAGTGGCGGTGCAGGGAGGGAGTGGGTCAGGGGTATCACACTGTGTAGTGTTGTACTGCTGGCTTTTTGGGTTGTTTGTTTGTTTGTTTGTTTCTCTTTTGCTCAATATTTACAGGAAGGGTGTATTGCTCTATGGGTTGATATATATATATACACATTAGCTATTCTTTTACATATCACTCGTTCAATTGAGGAACTTGAGGAAATCTACAGACTTTTGATAGAAATCTTCGAAATTCTCACTGGTCTTCACGTCTCCTAACAACGAGACTTCATATTTGGTACTATTGTTGACACTACTGATATCTCTATGGATATCATAGATGACGATATTATCTTCAAACATCAATTCAATCGATCTCCTAGCAGTCACGGAACTCACGAGATAATCGATCTCTGATCCGTCGATATTGATCTTATATTCATGGTTGATCAAATAATCGTATGCTTCAAAGATATTGGTTTGATTTGTCAATAAGATTGAAGGCATATTTTGAATCAATGTATAAAGACTAGGTTGCTTCTGTTGAATGAATAGGTCGGAATCTTGATCTGAGAATAGATAACTATTGGAACTCGATTGGAATTTCATATCGTGTTTGAAAGTAGGAACTGGTAAATGATACGAATTTTCATTTTCCAGTACAAAACACATTGGATGATCAGTGGTGATCTTATTGGCTATTACATCGAACCAAACTTCGACTTTTGGATATTTCTTCAGATTCACAATGTTCTCAAACCCATCGGGTACAAGACTAACCTGAATAAACCTTCTAAATGCGTTTCTTATATCACCTGTAGCCCCAATGAATGTAATATCTTTATCGAATAATTCCAATTTACCCAACCTTGAATTAACTTCTTTCATATCGCAATGGAAGAAATAATCACTATCATTGGTTAATTTGTGGTGTGAATCGTTGAATATAATTTTACCATATGAGACACTGTAAGATTTGGGAATCCATTTATCAACTTCATTCCCATGTAAAATCGATTCATCTTTAGAATTGTCATTTGAAAGACATTCATAGATCTTATTCACTTTTTCATTTTCGTATAATTCGTCTTTCAATCCATTTTCGTTTTCATAAGCTTCTTTCAAAAGGACACTGTCAGGGTATTCGGATTCAAAAGTCGAGTATGGGGTTAATCTTTCATCAAAAGCAGATTTAGGGATATCATAACGCTTTTGAGTAGCACTCTGTGTTCTGATCCTATCACTACCGCTTAAATTATTCATTTCAAATAAATCCTGGGCTCTGTTGAATTCATCCTTTAGTATGATCGTTTCATTGACTAAATGTTGTAAAGTCTGTTTACTCTCGGAATATTGGGTAAGGTAATCTTCTTTCTCAATTAAATCATCGTTGGAATATTCAACTTTGGAGAAAAGATTGAACTCATCCGCTTCACTCTTCTTTAATCTTGGCCTCTTAGATTCGTATCTATAAAAGGATCCCGTAACATTCTCCAACCATGGTACCGTAATATCCTTTGACATTAAATTATTGGTCCTATGATTCTGCTCATCGATAAAGGAGATGTCCAGTACTTTGTTCTTATTGACGTGTGGGAAATAGTTGATATAGTTCAGTATTTGACTCTTCAAAGTTTTCAGATCATTGGGCTTGAAAAAACTTAGTAGATACAACTGATCCGCGTCTGAAATTTTATCACAGTATACATTTGAAGAAACGTTAAATTTATTCATTGGGAATTCCTTGACAATGACACTATTGTTACCTAGATTTTCATTCTTGATTTTCAAAAGGCCATCCAATTTTAATTCAACGGTATGAACACGTGCTAATAAGGAACTCCATGATACCTCCACGAATTTCACCGTATCTACCATACCTCTTACGACTAATTCTCCTTCTTCAATGTTTAAGAACAATTGGGCTCCCAATTTAGACCAATAGTTCAAGAAGTAGCCCTTTGAACTCAAGACTAAGAACATATCTCTGGAATTATTTAGTTGAATCTTAGACTCAACAATCACATCTGTATCTTCTACCTTGGCAGATTTTTTAATTCCCCAATGCTTACCAATTAAGGCTTTGACTAATTTGGGTTTAGACATTTTTTGGCTAACTACAGCTTGAGGGAAATTATTGCTTATATACAGTTTGATCTGATCTCGACTGAAGAACGTTTGCATGTCATCTAGAAGCTGTTTATAACGGGTAGGTGAAATCTTGGACTGAATTGGTCTCATACCATCCATAAGTTGGAATGCTTCTTCATCACTTATGGATTTCTTGAATACTAATAGACTATCCATGGCTTTATCAAGATCCATAGAATCTAAAGTCTTATTATGATTAGGATTCAAGAGCGGATCTAACTGCTCAGATACATTTTCAAAAAGAGTCTTTTGCCTTGTCATTCTTGAATCCTTCGCAGTTAGGTAAAGTTCAAGCGTTAAATCACCTACACCTTCGTTATCTGCAAACAAACTACCAAATGCATCATCAGCAGTGTCCTTCTGTTCTTCATGTTGAATCTTATATTGATTTGCATGGTTTAGATTAGCCAACTCTAGAAGATCCTCAGATATACTTGTTTGAGAATCCTCAGATTGCGAAAGTTGGAATGGTGAATTATTATTATCGTTCTCCTCTACTTCATCTGGCAACATATAGTAGTCATCATCAAATATATTACCATCTTCGTTGTAAAAATCTATCTCTTCTGCCGACTTCCCTTCATTTGGGTCGTATAATATCTCTTCATTATCCTCTGATATCTGGATGTGAGAATCGCTAAGTTCCGACTCATCGGGAGTTTCAAAGGCAACATTGGCCTCTTCTTGTTGTTTGGCCTGTTGTGAGATCTGATGGATGTTGAATAGCATATCATCTATTGGTGGGCTTGTGAACTGTGTATGAGTATTTGTGTGTGTTTTGTCATCAGGGACATCTTTATCATCGTTTTTACCGGTAGAGTTGAATCGGTAAGCCGTGAGGTTCTTGTACATGACGGAGGGCATAAGACATTTCATAACAGCTCCTCGGCTCAAAAGAACGGCGGGCTGGCTAGACATGCGTCTCATGCTTCTCGACAACATTCTCGCAAATACCACTTATCAGGTTTAGGGTCTCTTGAGTGTATGATAAAGTGCTAACCTATTTAAAAGCCATTTCAATCAGTCTTAAAGAAACTGAAAAATTTACGGGCAAAGTAGAGAAAAATATTTACTATGCGCGGTATGCAGTGCACGGGTGTGTACCATACTCTCACAAAACTTTTAGTGAAGCATCTTTTGTTCTTGTCTTGATTCCTTGTTCTATCTTGATTCCTATATAGATTTGAGATTGGCATATCAAGTACAATAGTGGTAAACACATTACACACGAAGCTCTGATTGTGAGATTTCTGTGTGATTATCAAATGTCTGATAGCAGTGGAGATCAGAGAAGTAGTTCTATACCATTGGACACAGAATCTGAATCTGAATCACATCACGCTCCAGTAAACACCTCTCAAAGAACTAACAGTGGAGCTGATAATAAAGACAACAATGACTACTTAAATGATGATACCCAGAAACATCTTGATATTTCACGGTCGGTATCCCCTGAGTTTCATTCTGCTGTTGAATCCGAAGATCTTGGCCACGAATCCCAGTTGTCTGAAAGTGAAGTTGATCTAGAAGAAGATGACTATAATGATGCAGATGACATACAAGAGGATGACTATGATGATTCAAATGACATGGAAGAAGAAGACTACGAAGATGCAAATGACATAGATCCAAGGGATCAAGAAGAAAACCAGGAATACTTTGGTGACGGTGAAGAAGACGAATACCTCTTGTTGGAAAGTCCCGACGAACTTGAGAGCGACGAAGACGAATATCAACAAGAAAATCAAGACTACCACGACGAGGAGGAGGAGGAGGACGAGGAACAAGAGGAGATGTATGACAATAATGAAGTTTCAAGTCAGGTTCCCAAGCGAGTTACGAGATATAGAAGCGAAGAAGAGAAAGCTCGTTACACAGCCGAGATCATAGGAAGTATAGATTGGGCTACATTGTTACCAGACAGAGAGTTAACTTATGAACAGAAGAGAACATTGACATATTTGGGGTATGCTACAATGAGCGAAAAGCGAAGATCAAAACTTGATCTAGAGTTTGTATTGCGAATGCCAGAAATTGAAAAAAAACATAGAATATCTTGGATTTCAAGAAGAAAACGTTCCTCTGAAACTGCGTTCAATAGTAATAGAAGATATTACCTATATTTCAGTAAGTATGTCAAAGAAGTCATGGAATTTGAAAGTGGTTTCAAATACGATGATACTGCACGTCCCCTATTTTCCAGTTATCTCTCATTAAATGGAGACAGAGTTGGTAAATACCAATCCTCAAGACAAGGAGGCACCTATTGGACAAAAAAAGAGAAGGACAAATTTTTTGAACTGATCGCAAGATATTCCATTCATCGGTTAGAATCTATATGTGAAAACCTTCCTGGCAAGACGGAGATAGATATCCTTAATTACTATAATATTTTGAAAAGAGAAACAAAGCACTATAAATCGAGTCAGAAATATTACGAAAAGTGTGTGCGTTACGAGGAGATTCCCGCTGCTTACGAGATGAGTAAATATTATATTGCATTGGAAGAACAATATGCCAGAGACATTGTTCTTGATAATAACAGACTCATAAGGAGGAGTAGTCAAAAAAGGGAGAGAATCTCAAAAGAGAGAGGGTACCAAGACGCTGCCGAACTTTACCATAAATCAAATCTTTACGACATGTTTGAAAACCTATATTATCCATCTTCAAAAAACTCCGCTCGCCCATTGCAGAAGAGAAATAAATTATACTATACCCAAAAGTACTTTGGCGGGTTGAATGTGGTTGTCAAGTCTTTTTTGAGAAAAATGATGATCAATATAATAGAATCGAAAATTAAAAAAATGTCGAATCTGGAGGTGCCCCAGAATTTAGAGTTAGAATTTATCAATGACAATCCTATACCCTTACTGAACATAGAGGAGAACGACGTTAAAGAAGCGCGCCATAAGATGAAAGTACCCCATAATATAAAGACAATGAAAAATTATTGGTCCGGGATAGGGAGCAGGTTAGGCACTGAAATTGTTGGTTATGATCCTGAAACAGATATGAAAGAATTATTTAGGTTGAGACGACGCAATGTCGTGACTAAAAGAGCTGCAAGGATGTATGAGTTTGCACCATACATGGTACATACCAATATCAGTACCAATTCTCAGGATTTCGATGCCTTAAACGTGATCACCTCTGGCCGTATCAAGAATGAATCGAAATTTTATGATGATGTTTTCAACGAATTTGCAGCCGATGAAACGGTTATGGATAGACCAAAAGTTGATAGATCTGACGATGATAGTGTTTCCACTTCGGCTATCAATGACCCTCAGTATACTTTTGAAGAGGCTATTAAAAATGCAGTAACTGCCGAGAGTCTAACTACTTTCAGATCCAGAAAAAGGACGCACGATCGTGCTTTCGATGCAAAAGAACATGACTACATTAATAACGGAGACGACGAAGAATACAGTTCCGATGAAGAAGATATGTTTGGAAGGAAAAGATTCATCGTTGGTAATCATACAGATGATGATATGTATTACAATACATTAGCCGAGAAGATGTTCCTAACGGAAACAAAACTGCTAAATCTAAAGGACTACGAGGAGAGCGTCAAACATGAACATGTCTTGTTAAGTCATCTCTCTACAGTCAGCGACAGGCTTAAAAATGATGCTGATCTCGTCAAATATTATGACTATCATTTACACCAGCCTGAAAAAGTCGGAAGAGTTGGTCCCAGAGGACGAGAGTTCTTTAACGCTGAGATGATATACGCTGATATTGGTTTCCCGTATTCCGAATATTACGATTTTGAATTACCTGATATGGCAGAACATGGTTTTACCGAGGATATGATACATTTACAATCCTATGATTTTCCTCAAAAGTTTTGCTAGGTATGCAAAATTTCTAGCCCATAGATTTCTAGTTAATAATTGTATAGCCAATAATATAAAAGAATAAGAATAAACATATATACATATTTATAGATGCATTTCCCCATTTCCAGTTCTTATTTCATTCTCATCATAAAGTCATGTTTCTCTAAGTCATCATCTGCAATCCATTCCGAAGCTTCGTCTTCGTCATTGGTGTACAGTGTAAGCTTCTGGTCTTCATCAGCTTCATAGTCGTAGTTCTGAAACTCTTTGAAATTGGCCCAGAAAAAACCTTTGCATTCGGCATTCTTGTAGGATCCCGAACAAGACCAGAAATATTTCCCCCTATTTTGAACATCCTTGAACATCCTTCGCAAAATCATACCGCTCTCACATCGAGGACACTTTGGTATTGATTTATTGAAACATGGATGATACATTCTAAATGTCAGATTGAATCTCTTAGAACCAGAAAGAAAATGTTCATCCAGTCCTTTGTTTGTCATTGGAGGAACACAATGTTTATATTCTTCTTGACACCCAGGTCCCATTATCACAAGGGTATTATGCGGGAGTGGGATATTAATTATTGGATTTGTATTCCCCGTAGCAGGATGTATCTTCCTCAGTCTGAAATCCCTGGTAGCTCCTAACGATATTGAACAAACAGTAGGAAGAGGCCCAATATGGGTTAACTTATCAGAATGCCAGTCCAAATTACTCGAATTTGACTCAAATGAATTACCAACGCATAGATCGCCTTTCCACCTGGTATTGGTCTCAAATGGATGTTTAACACGCTCTGAATCTAAAGACTCCATCTTGTCCTCTATCAAGAACTCCACTATTCGCATATAGTCTGAGTAAGAATTCTCCAGCGCAGAACCATAAAACCCTTCGTCATATCCTTTACCATTCACATCGACGTTCGAGTAAAACAACGCACTCTTGTGATTAGACTGACATTTGTTACCAGCTATATAGAACTCTTTATTCTTGAAAGCTGATTGCCTTTCCAGCAACTCTTTCAGCATATTGTCAGCTACATCGGCAGGTAGGAAATTCTTATAGAATTTGACATAGGGTATAGATGACTCTATATCATCCTTGGTATACAGTGTTAACGATTTAGGCTTGCTGATCGATGAAGGTTTAGCAGTACTGCCTGTCTTGATATCCTTACTTTTAAACAATTGGCCCAAAGAACTCTGATACAACGCCGTGCGCTTTGATATATAGCTTAATTTACCTTCTTCGTCATCATCACGCTCCCGTTTGGCAGAAGCAATGGGTTTACCGACCTGATTTGTAAGAAATGTCTGCGTACGTTTTAATGAACCATCGTTCAAAATCAACATCTCCAGTATCACATCTCTCTCTACCTGAGGAAACAGATCACCCAATGAAGATACCTTTGAATCTGTATCCATCTTCAGTAATTTCCCTCTATCAAACTAGAAAGAGATATTTACTAAACGAAGACTAATTATGACTCAGATATATTTTATTCCGAAGGCAAGATAAATCTGTACATATACCCGCATGAAAAATGTTACGCGACTTGGAATATTTCCTTTTTACCCCGGATTCGAAAATGCAATTTTATTAAAGATTTATATGTATGTATTTATGTACTTATCTATGCTATAACTTGGTAGGTCTAGAATGTAATAGCCAAGTCACGAAATTGGCAATGCAAAATACTATGTATGATATTTGAATGAGTCTAATCTAAGCTGTTTAGTTAGAGTAGTGAAAGACGTAGAACTTATCGCGTTCTCCTCGGCTGTGAATCTGGTAATTGGTTTGTCTTCCATGATATTTATTGTCTCCGTACTGTTTTGACTTACATTCCTCAATGCTGGTCTCTTTGCAGTCTTTACAACCTTTCTAGTGGGTTGAAAGTTCATTTCACTCATCAATTTGGATGGTGTCATCTGCTTATACTCAAACTTATCCTTCCAGGACGATAGATTGGAGTTCATTTTGACAATCTTGGTATCCATAACTTGAGGTGTTACTATCTCATCAATGTCTGATGATAAAAATGAGCTATCGTTTTCCTTATTAGACAGATCGGAATCATCAGCATGTGCATCTTGTTCGGCACTACTATTGTGCGACGATTCTTGCTTTGCAGCAAGTCCATCGTTTGCCATTCTATCTATCACCGCCCCCTTTAGTTCCACGACATCTTCTTTCTCTTCATCGTCATTATCTGGATCAGTCAGCACACAGTCACTGGAATTGAATATTTCAACCTCCGTATTCTCAGCGTTCTTCCAAACCTCCTCCTTGCTCATTGAAGCTTGATTCAATCTCTCGGTTACAGTTAAATTCTTGGAAAAAAATTTGCTTGCAATAAGATTAGGTTTCTCGTCCACTGATACATGGTTGATCAACTTGATTCTCTTTGCAACGGGAGACAAATGGGACGTGCTTGTATGAGAGGGGCTCAACTTTCTTGACATAGATGGAATTGATTTTTCAACCTTTTCGCTTTGAACAGGCATCTTCGTGAAGAATCTATCTATGCTATTCAAAGTTTTCTTTTGTGAAGACGATGATGAAAATGACGATGCTAAAGAAGTAGGATATGATTTAGACCTCATTGATACTGGTGTTAAAAACTTATCCAAAGTAGTAGTTTTAGTGCAAACCAAAGGTGTTCCTATAGGTGTTCTCCTAGTGGCCTTCGCCGATGATGTGACTGGTAGGTTGATAGTAGAAGCACGTATCATAGGAGTCTGCGGTGTTTGAGACATACTGACATTGCCGTATACATCTCTACAATGTAGCTCCTTCTTTGTGAATGGATCAAGTGCCCCTGTAGCTATTCCACAGTGTATCTCTTCGTCCAGCATATTACCAGTACACGAATATAGATACTCCTTAGAATGTTGGCTATCATCAGGGAGATCGTTCAAGTGTTGGACTTTGCCAGTTGCAGGATTGAAGACTAATTGATGATCAAATGCCAGAACCGCTCTATTATGCTCCTCTTCAAAAGTTTCAGGTATTTGATGTTTACCATCAAATTTAATACCCATCATCATTCGTTTCATATTGGAGAACCTCTTAACCAATGAAAGTGCCTTCACAACACCTACTCCCGGAATACCTTTAGTATAATCGCACCCACTAACTATGGCCGTTAGTTTCAATTGAGAGTCAGTCAGTTGACCAATTGGTGAACCTTTGATCTTCTTGAAATTTTCCCTTCTGATTTCAATACAGTCCCCCTTGTCTGAAAGTTTTGTAATGAGTAAATGACAGCCAAAAATAAGAAGATCAGAATCTTCACTGATAATACCATCTACGATACCCTGGTTCTCTAAGAATACCATTTGGGAATCAGCTTCATAAGGAGCCACGACGTATTTGATATTTCTCTGCTTGAAGACTTCGATCAAAGATTTGGCTATCTCTGGACTAACATCACATGCCTTTTGGAAATAACCAAAAGCAGATTTCTTATCATTTTTATGTAACGCTTCTAGGGCAAGTGCCTTGTACTCTGAGCGCTTTCTTTCTCGTTCCTTTTCCGTGTTTCCTTTGGTGGGGAGATAATCTCCGTCAAAGACAAAGTAAGGCGTTATATCGAAATGTGACAGCATATCTAACCTCCTAAGGAAGTACGTGATATACGCTGTAGTAGGCCTTCCCATGACCAAATCTGTGGAACATGAAAACACGGCCTTATGCAACCACGCATACGTATCGATCGCCAGGGTCTTTCCCCTGTACGCCTCTAAAGTGGTGTTATACTGTATCGGCTTCAACACCGGAAGCAGCCCTTGTACACCCATCTTGCTTTAGCTGTACTAAGACCCAATTCTTGTACAACCAGAAAATACAGAGATTAAAAGGAGTAAAGACTGAAATAAATACATGAAAGAAACAAATGTAAACAACACGCATCGAGATTTCTTACCCGGCGCGATCACCGAGACTTTGTCTTGTTCACCTTTCAAGCTGGTGCTCTTGTGGATTTATTATGTCCCTTCACACAAGACATATATCCTGAAGGTCTAAGATACAGATTTGAGCGTCAAGAACACCGACAGGTTACTCAATTTTGTGGTGGTATCAATCCATTCTCTCGGTAGTTTCACACTTCAACAATTTCTGCAGTACTATATATCTAAAAATATTTGAATCACGTATCAAGATTATAATCACAGAGCATCAAAGAGTCAACCGAAATGTCGTTTACAAACTTACAACAGCAAGGAAATGATCCAGGCGTTAATTCCTTGGCAGACGATATGAACAATCTTTCTGTGGCCCCGGCAAAGGCTAGAAAGAAGAAGACTTCACATGTTTTCCATTCTAATCTCATCAATGATGATTTGCAACTCAAGGAACAGCAGCAGCAACAGCAGTACTATCAGGACCCACACTCCACATTCGATCCTAATGCCGCTGCTGGAAGTATTGGCTATTCTGCCCCAGACTTCAGCAACTATAATGAAGTTAATAACAACCTTGCTTCGTATCAACAGCCACATATCAATAATGGGAATTATATTCCCCAGGGATCACCTTCACAAAACGGTGTTTCATCCCATGGTACTCCACATATAGGGACCGATGCCTACTCATTTCCTCAGCAGCCACAAAATGGCTACCCAGCAATGAACGGTGGAGCTTCGAATATGAACTCACAACCTGGCATGCTTCAAAGAGAGCAATCATATTCCAATCAACAAAAAGCAGATAGGCTTACCGTTCCAGATTATAGATATTTGGGATCAAAAGAATGGTTCAACGTACCGTTTCGTACTTTTCAAAACGCATGTCCTCCTCCATCCGGTACAGACGTTCAAGTGATTGATCAAGGTAATGCTGCACCAGAGTTCATCAGAATGTCCATGTACAACATTCCAACAACGAATAAGTTGAAAGAACAATCCGGTATACCCCTAGGTTTGATCTTAAGACCATTTGCGCCTGATTACTTGAATGGTAACGATATCCCTGTTGTTGACTTTAGAAGCCTTAGCATGGTTCCCAGATGTGGTCGTTGTAGGGCTTATGTCAACCCGGCAATGGGGCAATCAGGATACGACATGACTTGTAATATGTGTAGATTTGTCACTCAACTCCCAGCTGAGTATTCTTCTCCATTGGATATGAATGGGCAAAGAGCTGATTTGAATCAACATCCAGAACTTTATTCAGGAATTTACGATATCTTGTTACCAGATGAATACTTGACCAAAGATGTACCTTATTCACCAATCAACCATGTCTTCCTCATTGACATCTCACATGACTCAGTCAAAAATGATTTACACAGGGCTGCAGTGTCAGCTATCAGAATGGCAATATGGAACGAAGAAACAGGTCAATGTAAGTTACCTCCAAACTCGAAGATTTCCATTATTGCTTATGATGACAAGGTTCACTTCTATGATTTATCTCCTGACTTGGATCAGACCACAGTATCAATCATGACCGACTCCACTCACCCATTTTTACCTTTCTATAGCGGCCTTCTTGCTGATCCAATGGAATCATACAGTATCATAGATACTACTTTGAACACCATTGAGAATTCAAGTCGTTATACAGAGAGTTTCCCTGCATTGGCAACAGCCTTGACATGTGCCAAGTTTGTATTAAAGGAAGTCGGTGGTGGTCAAGTCACAACGCTTTTATCTGCAGTTCCTGGTGGAACAATGGCATCCCTCAGACCTAAGATCAAAGGCGATAAAGATCAACATACATTTGATCGTGATGTTATCACTGCTGGCTCAGTACCTTTCACCAAATTGGCATCTGAGTTAATCGAAGAGAAAATTGGAGTTAATATGTTTGTAGCTTCCACTTCTACATCTGTTGATTTAGCCAATGTTGGTTACTTGGCCGAAAAGACTGGTGGTAAAGTTAGAACTTGGTATAGTTATAAGATGGATAGAGATGAAATAGATCTAACATATGCGTTGGCCGATTCTGTAGCTCAAGTGAAGGCGAACGATGTAATTCTGAAAATCCGTTGTTCAAGTGGTTTACAAGTGAATAAGTATTACGGTGGATTTTTAACTACAGGTAAAGATACCGAACCTGTGTTCCCAATTGCCCATGAAGACACCACAATTGCATGTGATTTTGTATACGATGGTAGCTTGGCTACTAAATTCGATGCACATTTCCAAGCTGCTCTTTTATACACTGCTAAAGATGGTGGAAGAAGAGCCAGAATCATCAATAGTATCGTTGCAGTTACTGAAAATATCAGTAAAGTATGTGAATTTGCCGATCAAGAAGGTATATTAGGCCTTATGTTAAGAGAGGCCATTAGCAGATTACCAAATATCAATTTCACAGCATTAAGAAGCTATATGACATCTGAATTGACCACGATCTTGGCAAATTATAAGATGCAAGTGGCACAACACTCATCTCCTACTGGTGACTTGATAATTCCGCAAGGTTTAAACGTATTCCCAATGTTCTTGTTAGCCGCTACAAAGAGTAAAGCATTTAAAGAAATAGTGGCTAACCCAGATCTTAGAGTTCAATCACTTCACTTCTTGAATACTTTTGCATCCTCAAAATTATCCATGTATTTATACCCTGCATTACTTCCTTTGCATTCCATGGAAGATACCGATTGTACTTATGATGAAGAGACTGGTGCATTCAACTTCCCAAAAACAGTTCCAGCCAGTGTTCAATCATTAGAATATGGTGGTGCTTATTTGTTATTCAATGGATTGACGTTCATACTATGGTTACATCCAGATGTTAATCCATTGTTATTGGAAGATCTATTAGGTGTCGATTCTTTAGATAAAGTAGATCTAACATTGACTAAACTCTATCCAATGGACAATCATCTCTCAGTACAAGTAAACAACGTTATGAAGTTTTTGAGTAAGCATTACGCCAATCAATCCTTTTGCCCCGTTCATGTTTGTAGATTCCAAAAGGATCCAATTGAATCTGAATTCATCGAGATGATGTACGAGGATAAATCTGCACAATTGGTTTCTTCGTACCCTGATTTCTTGAAACAGTTGCATAAATCAATAAGTCAGAAAGTTGAGAACTCGAGGGCTAGTTCCATTGCAGAGGCAACAACTAGTAGATTTGCACTTTTTTAAATATTCTAGTTTGTATAGTAGTATATCGTCACATCATAGATATAATATAGAGATTTTTAATCAACAACAACAGCATTATTGTGTGTTCATTTTGTACCTTTACAGCTTGGTTTATTTGGAAAAAAGTTAATTTTATACGTGATTTATGTAATTTATTTATTTATTAAACAAAAGAAAAGGGGAAAAAAAGGTAACTGAAGGGAAAATAATAAACGATAAAATAAAAAAAAATTGTAGTTGTGTAGTAAATGATTACTTTTAAAAAATGGATAAGAAATACAATAATTGGGCGAAGATAATACGAACCAAAACAGACCAATTCGCTAGAGCAATACGCATTGTAAGATGTTCAAGCTTAGTCTAAGACTTTTCCGACAGATCCACCAACGATATGTTTTTCAGAATCGTCTACTTTCTTCAAGGATTTACCCAAGTTGATTTCATTCAATAAACCTTGTAAATTTGGTAAAGCTGGTGCCGCAGGTGCTGGTACCGGTGCTGCTGAAGGAATAGGTGGAGGTGGAGGAGGTGCTGGAGCACCAGAATTTGGAATTGGTGGTGCCACTGGGATGGCAGACGCCTCTTGTGCCACTGGGAATGTGGATGGAAGAGGTGGAGGAGGTGGTGCAAATTCAGATGGAGCAGTAGGGATAGGTGGAGTTACTGGGATTGGTGGAACAGCTACTGGGGTAGCTGGTTCTGTGACGTTTAACACAGATGAATTGAGCGATTGTTGTTCTTGGGCATCTGCAAAACTGATCTCATCGTCATCATCTTCACTCGATCTTTCAGATTCCACGGGGTTCAAGCCTTGTGGAATAGGTGGGGCTTGTGGAATAGACGAGGTAGCCTCTGGAGCTGGTTGTGTACCTGGGATAGGTGGCATAACCTGGGAAGCAGGAGCAGGTATAGGAGTAGCGACAACCGGAGCAGCAGGTACTGGAGGAGTAACAGATTCAGAAGTTTGAGATCTCATACCACCGAATAATAAGGAAGCTAATTGAGAAGATCCGCCATTCCTAGAAGGTGCGTCGTCGTCATCTGAATCTGAACCGGAGTTTTTATCATCATCGCCCCATCCATCGTCATCTTCTGTATGACCCCTCTGGGCTTTCCTTTGAGCCTCGGCAGCTCTTGCATCGAATGATGGTTTTGTTGTATCTGGTTTGAAGAATGGATTAGTACCACCATACCCATTTGGAGTAGCTGGAGTGGATGAATTTGGTTGTTCTTCCTTCTGGATCATCTTACTGAACGGGTTATTGGAGTGAATAACCGGTTGTTGATGTTCAGATTCCGTGGATGCGACCGGAGGAGGGATTGATGATTCCACTGGGGCAGCAACGACGTCTTTCTTTTCCGATGTTGCTGCACCTTCGTCATCATCTGAATCGTCGTTCAATTTTTCCATTTCGGCTCTTAGTTTAGCTAATTTAGCTTCCTTGTCGGCCTTCTTCTTTGCCTTCTTCACTTCCATTTCCCTCTTCAACTTCATCAATCTGTCAAACTCGGCTTGTTCAGTGGCATCGAAATCGTCATTGTCAGAACTGGCATCCTCTTCTTCTACTTTGGCAACAGGTTGGGCTACTGGAGTAGGAGTGGTAGATACAGTTGATTGCCTTGCGGCTGGAGGAGGTGGGGCTGCTCTTCTTTCCTTTGGAGCTTCAACTGGAGCTGGAACCGGTTCTGGTACAACTTGCTTTGGAGCTTCTTGAGCTGAAGCAGAAGCAGGTGAGGCAACTGAACGACCTCTTGCAATGCCTAATTTTGCTAGCCTCTCGTTCATTCTCTTTTCAGCTTGTTCTTTTATGTGTCTTGCTCTGTCGTCAGCTGAACTGAAACTGTTGTATGAGGAAGATGCAGATGACAATGCTGCTGCTGCTGCTGCTGCTGCGACCGGTGCAGATGTGGCAGACACAGAAGATACAGGAGTGGCGATAGGTGGACTCGATGCAACAGGTGATGATCTTGAAGCAGTAGCAGAAGATGACGAAGATGATGATGATGTTACCTTTGGTTTTGAGTCGGTTAAGATTTGAATAAATGATCTGACATCAGGCGAAGCAACACCTTGACCATTTTCCCATTTGTTGAAACCAACCTCTGATGAGTTTTTAATCACCAAGTTACTAGAAATACCAGTTGATAACTCTTCAATTGAGCTTTGGATATCTTTGATCATTTGCGATTGTTTTGTGGATTCATCGGTTAATGAATGAATATATTGGTTTAATTTTTCTTCATTGTCCTCAAAAGCTTCGAAATTTGGAGCTTGTTTACCTGTAAATGCGGCAACACGAGCTTGTAATTGAGCTTTTTGTTTTGCAATTCTCTTATCAGCTTCAGTAACGGTACCATTTGGTCCTGTACCTCTGATTTCTATACCTGCTGGATTTTCCTTTGACAATTTGATTCTAAATAGTTCGATTTTGTTTGTCTTGATATCATCATCGATTTTATTCAATAATGATATAACATTTGGAACTTTATCGGTCAATGAGTTTAATTTCTTAGTCAATTCATGCTTTTGATGGATATCATCCGATGACATGCCATTTGATGAATTAGAACTAATCTTATCATTGATCGATTGTTGAGTGGCTCTGATCTTTGTCTTTAAGAATTCTATATCATTCGATATTTTTTGTTCAACAAAATTGGTTGAAATTTCCTCATCTTTGGCATCAACTGCTTCTAATAAGATTTTCTTCTCGTGGATTAATTTCTTTAAATCAGAAATTGATAATTTGATATCGGATGATGATATATCATCGGTTTCAGATTGTTTTGTTCTATGTCTTGAGTTACTAATGTATCCAATATCAGCATCATCATTTTTGAATCTAGTTCCATCAGTCTTACCGGTGTAACCTTTAGCGTTGCTCGATTTCTTGGAAGATGTAATATCATTTCTCAAAGAACCTTTCAAAGAACTCATAGTATCTTGTAATACCTTGGATGAAGGAGGAAGCAATTCAGGAGGCAAATAAGTTGGGATATCAAATCCATTCAATCTTCTATAGACTAGATGCATGGCAACGGCGAATTCATCTCTGTTCAATTTACCACGGTTACCTAAATCACTTAGAGTCCAAATTTGTTCTAAATCAGGTCTGGATAAACCAGATTTGCTGAAAACACCGATAGCCGTGTCACCATCAACAAATCCCTTTCTGGTAGTATCCCATTTCTTGAAAATGTTATCATAGATCATCTTCTCTTGTTTTGTGATGGCCCAAGTCACATTAGATGCGGTATTACCACCCATCAATGAGTTCAATTGGTGAGATTGGGTATCTGCACCAGGTAAGAAATGAGATTGCATCATATCCAAACCAGGCAAACCACCTGTTGGAGTTGAGACGAATCCCCATTGACCTGGTTTACCGGTCGGCATTGGAATTAACCCAGTTGGTTGTGGTTGTAAACCAGTAGGTTGAGGTTGTAAACCAGTAGGTTGAGGTTGGAAACCAGTTTGCTGAGGAATCAATCCACCACCAGTCTTTTGAGAACCAATTGGAACAAACCCACTAGTTTGTTGAGCTGTCAATGGAGTGAATGTACCAGTCTTTTGAGGTTGTAAACTGCTAGCTGAAAAGTTGAAACCAGTGGCTTGAGGTTGTAAAGATTGTGGTTGTTGTTGTTGTTGTGGTGGTGGTGGTGGTACATAACCGGTGGCTTGTGGTTGTAGACCAGGGTAACCGGTGGCTTGCGGTTGAACGTATCCAGTGGCTTGAGGTCTAATCGCATTAAGGGGAGCTTGAGCTTGAGGAACATAACCTGTAGCCTGAGGTTGTAAACCTGGGTAACCAGTAGCTTGTGGCTGCAAGCCTGGGTAACCTGTAGCCTGAGGTTGTAAGCCTGGGTACCCGGTGGCTTGAGGTTGAATACCTGGGAATCCAAACGAGGTAGCAGGAGGTGGAGCCTGTTGTTGTTGTTGTTGAAATCTAGCATCTTGAGTGAATGGAGTGTTATCAGGAACTGAATGACCATTGTTGTTCGATGTAATATTATCATCAACTGCAAAACTAATTGTATCGACAAAGCTAGTAACTTCATTTTTCATCTTGATTGGCAATTCTAATGGGATGGATTGGCCATTGATGGCAATATTACAAAGGTGTAAAGCCAATGCAAACTCAGGGAATAGTAAATGACCCGATCTAGTGGTATCTGATAAAGCCCAAATATCGGCCAATTGAGTTGGTTTCAAATTGGATTTCATCAAGATTTCACGAGCTTTTGCACCAGTTATAGAGTTTTCACCAGATGTAACATTTGCTCTGAAAAGGTGTTCGAATTTCTCTTGATCATGAGCTGAGATGAATGAAAGTCTAATATTTGGAATTTTCAAATCTTTGTTTTCAACGAGTTGTTCAGACATGTTGTTGTAAGCGGATGTGAATCCCGTTGGTTGAGACATCAATGGCTGAGGAACTGGGGCTGTAGCCTGTTGCTGTTGCTGAGCTTGGGGATTCCAACCGGTAACTTGAGCAGCTAAATTCATACCAAATGAGGAGGAAGGTTGGAATCCTGTAGGTTGAGAGGTTAATTGCGGCTGAGCTTGAGGTTGAGTTTGAGCCTGACCAAAAGATGTACTTGGAATAGATTGACCATTGTAGTATCCAGTAGCCTGTGATGCCAGTGGCTGTTGTTGTTGTTGTTGCTGCTGTGGTTGAGATTGAGCTTGTGTTGACCAATTGTTCACATATCCAGTAGGCTGACCATAGAGAGGCTGTTGCTGCTGTTGTTGCTGTTGCTGTGGTTGGGCTTGAGTTGACCAATTGTTAACGTATCCAGTAGGTTGACCATACAGCGGTTGCTGTTGGGCCTGACCATTGCCATATGGATTATACATCTTATCTTATCCGATTGAATCTAAATGTATACCAACTTAAATCAATTCAAAATCAGAACAACTTTGTGAAAGATGATATAATATATATATATGGAATCAAATCGAGACGAATTGGAATCAAATAAATTGAAATGAATCTATAACTTTCAAATCAGTAAGGTATTTGACAAATGTGATGTAATCGAGTCGAATTGAATTGAACTAAGATGATATGGATTTAAAAACAAAAGTATTGTTACGTTGAATTATGTCCAGTAGAGGAAACACAGACCAGGCTATGCCGTCTGTCATCCTACCAGCCAACGATGCTCCCTCGCTCGTCTCCTTTCAATTCCTCAAAATTCGTCGGTCGATCGTCTTTTTGCATTTCAACATATACAACGCGCGCGGAATGTTGTATCTTCTGATATATATATATGTGATGATATAATCTGATATAGGGATTTATTTTCTTGTGGACGGTACTTAGTTGGTTATATATATATATAATTATCTTTATTTACCAATATTATCAAAGATCATTCAAAGTTTGCATAAACCCAATGAAATAATCGATCAAACTATCCATAACACTTTCATCAACAACACCGTCGGATGGGAGTTTATTCAAAGGTTTGTTAACAGTTCTATATTTACCAACAAACATCCTTAAATTACCCGTGATGTTCAACAACTTGAAATTCAATTTGGATATAGAAGGATCGGTAAGTCTTGAAATTGTCGATTCGCCATCTTGTCTCCCCATCGAAACGGAAACAATTGCGTTCGTATTAGTAGATAGATATGTTGAATTCTTCATACTATGAGTACGAATATCAATTTCTAATTCTTCTTCTTCTTCTTCTTCTTCGATGTGGTTTGATTCTGAATCAGATTCAGAGGATGATAATCCCGAGGGGATTTTGTCTTGTTGGTGGGTTTGCTGTTGATGTGGTTCCTTGCTGGTATTTTCTCTTTTCATCAAAGAATTCAATTGATTTAAAATCCTTGGGGTCAATAGATAAACCACTGAAAATAATGAATAGAATTCAAATGAGCTTAAATTGTGATTTGGATTACTAAGATTGGTGAAGTTTGAAATTTTTAATTTGTTCAACCATCTTAATACAATCTTCAATTTTTCATCGATGATATCGCTATCTTCGTCTCTGTTGATATTCTTATTGTTATTGATGTTGTTCACAATGTTCAATTCGTATTTCAAGATACAGCAAATCAAAGAGATCTTGATATCAACATCAAGGTAATCACGATTTAATTCTTTAACTTTTTCAAAAACGCGTTTAACGTTTGCATCGGTGGGATAAATAAGACATTGTAAGATTAAACAATTCAAAAATTGGAATTGATAATCAACTGATAGTTTAAAAGCAGCGTTTAGATCATCAATCACTTTGTTTCTCAATTCAATAATTTGAGAATCGATAGACCTCAATAATACATCATTTGTACTTGTATCTTTTGTGGATTCAATCTTCCTTTCATTGTTCAAAACATCCATTATTATCGAATTCTTGATACATTCTTTAATGACTGTATTAGACAATGAAATGCTTAAGATATCGATCAATTCACCTTGTCCATGATTAGCATGGCTCATTTCAAGTAAAGAATCTGTAAGATTGAATTGATTATATTTCACGGTGTCAAAGATCTCATACAATTGATGGTTTTCATTACGGCTTAGTCTTTCCTGTGATTTGAACCAGAAATAATTACCTGATTTGTAGGTCAATTTGTTGAGAATCGATAATCTTGGATATTGGTAAGAGATGAATTCGTCCAATTTCTTGAAAGTTAATGATTTAAGGAATAAAGAATATCCATCGTTTTTGGAACTTAGTATGAATTTAGTATAGTTGACAATATTATCATTTTGAGATGTATTGATATTATTATTATTATGATTAGTCAATTGATCTTCAACAGTCTTGTTAGAAACAGTCATAAACTTTTCGTACGATTCAATTGGACTCATAACAATACTCATGATATGCCAAAAGGATTGTAATAGATTGATACCAACTTTTTGGTTTTTAGTTATAAAATCAACCATTGGTAATAGTATGTTATAAACAATAACGATACAACAAGCAGTAAGTTTAATCAATGGGATACATCTAGATGGATTATTCATCAACATAGGGATTGAAAACAAATCACGGAATCCATTGTTATTACCATCTCTTAGTACAGATGAACCAGCCACTGCTGCCAATCCACCCAATAACATCTTATTACCCATCGATCTTGCTTGAATTGCATTACCATTTGCATAAGCTATATTTTCATTTAACATCAAGTTATTACTTGTGTTACTATTTGGACTCGGATCCGTTGAATTAGTATTTGCCTGATTGAAAGGTGAATTGTTATTTGAAGACGAAGAGGATGATTCATTGTTGTTGCTATTATAAGGATTAATCAAATTATTCGACGAATTTTGAGAATATCCATTATTACTACCACTACTGTTATTATAAGAGCTATTTTGAATATACATCTTCATATTTGTATTTTCTTGTAATAACAGACTATTTTTATTCTCCAAATGTTTAATATATTCAATGGATTTCGAAAGAATAGTGGCCTTGTTTAATTTTCTAGCGGGTTCTAAACCATCCAACTGTCTTTCATCATCAGAATACCCATTACCTTCATAATAATCTTCATCATCTTCATCCAAATCTTCGCCATCTGTGCTCGATTCATTAACAGATACAGACGAAGAATTTCTATCCTGTAATTTCTTAGAGATTAAGATTCTTAAAGCAGGTACACAATTTCTCAATTCTATAATCTTTGAATTGATATTTGTTCGATATTTCTTTTCGATTAAATTATGAGAAGATTTGACTTTTTTACCTCTTTTCCCCGTTATTGACGAAGTATTTGAGATCGAATCTAGGGGGTTTTTAGAACTCTTATTGGATTGATGATGACTCTTATTAGTTGATTGTGGTTTGGTATTAGTTGACTTTGGGTTTGATAATTCATCGATTTGTCTTGAGATTTCATTTTTAATGTTAATAGTTTCATTATTATTTCTTTGATTTGCCTGTAATTGAGGGGCGGTAACGGTACAATTTGAAATTGAAGGAGCCATTTGAAAATTGGTTTGATCAATCAAATAACTTTGAAAATAATTTGGATCGTTGGAACGATTGTTATTGGAAGTATTATTGCTACTAGTGGTATTAGAAGGGTTTTCATTATTGCCATTGTTGATTAAATTATTTGCAATACTATTGTTATTTGTATCATAATAATCGGGGGATGACCCACTTGAATAAGGAGAAATTATGGCAGAATTATAAGAAGAAGAAACGGCATCGTTAAAATCTAAATCTAAACCTGGACTAAAACCAGAAGAAACACTATAACCTTCATTGTTTGTTGAAGTTAATGAAACTTGATCAAATTGTTGTTGTGGTTGTTGTGGAAAATCATTGGCAGGTATTTGTAGATCATTTTCGAGTTTAATGGGGTAATTGGGGAACCCTGAAGCGTAAAAACCAGAGTTATTAGAGTGTTGTTGTGCTTGCTGCTGTTGTAGTTGAGCTTGTGGTTGTACTTGTTGCTGTTGTTGTTGTTGCTCATACTGTTTCTGTTGATGTTGTTGCTGCTGCTGCTGTTGCTGCTGCTGTTGTTGTTGCTGCTGTTGTTGTTGTTGTTGTTGTTGTTGTTGCTGTTGTTGTTGTTGTAATTGATATTGTTGTCTTTGTTGCTGCATTACTAATCTTTGTTGATCCCTCTCTTCAGGTCTTAAAGAAGACAAGAGAGAATCATAATCGTCAAAATATAGTCCTTGAGACATTGTCATTGATTTTAACCTTTCAATATAGAGTATCAATTGAATGGGGATAATAAATTCAATCTAATGTAATAGAACAGCAAGAGTGAAAAAAAAAACAATTGAATCCAAATGAATAAAAATAAAATTGGAACCTCTTTGTTTATAATTAAAGGAAGGATGTGGTGTGATAAATGATTATAATGTAAAAGGAGTTAAGTATCCAAAAAGTTGCGATACGAGCGGGAATAGTCTTTTAATAGATAAATGGAAGTTTATATATATATAAATAAATAAAATATAGTTATAATAGAATTTACGGGAAAACGGTAGGGATTACTTAATTGTTTTATTAACAAAATTGTTTCAAACGGTATTGGTGAAAAAATGAATGTTGTTTTATTGATGACTTTACATGTTAAGCTTGTTAATTTCTTTAATTTCTTAGCCTCTTGTTATTGTGCGTGAAAGTGGTGTGATTTTTAACAAGCTGCACCGCCTGAGTGGGGGTGGGAGTGGAGTGCTAGAGGTGGCTGTGTACTTGTTTATGGTGTGGATGGTGATTATTTACTGTATGTAACATTCGCTACAGGGGTCCGGGTGTACCGTGACGTGCTGCGTTGTCGTGTTGTGTTGTCTTGTCTTGTCCAGTTTGTTGGTGTACGGGTTAGTATGTATATCTGAAAATGATGAAAACTGCATCTCGCGGTTTCATCTTCAGTTCTTTTCCCGCGGTTTCTTACTGGCGGTGGGGGGCGTATGTATGGTTGTGTGTGGTGTCGGTTCGGGTCGGGTATAGGCCGTGTGGTTATTCTCTCTCGTGTGACCCTTGCTGCAGCCGTTGTGACCTGAAGAGAAGAGAAGAGAGTGCGCTACTGCAAAAGGGGAAACGTATAGATTGGTTGCCAATAGATCAAGGGACCTTTTACCTCTGCAACGCCGTTTCAGATCTCCTTTCACAATTTGATATACATTTCATTGTATTATATATATGTCCTATCTTTGAAACAAGCTTGATGTACTCCGCTTTTAGTATACGTTTATATAGTTATATATATATATATATATATATATATATATATCTTTATATGTATATATGTATACATTTATATTAACCAGCACCTTGCCTTAGGCTATTAATCCCACAATTCCTCTGTCAATGAAAGGATGTAAAACGCTTGGCTGACAAAACAAAAAAATCGGGTTCCTTGTTTCTTTGACATTTTCTCGCTGTGTAAATTTTTCTGGCTTTGTTTGATAATGTAATTGGTACCGTGTCCTATACATTACATTCCCTTGTTTGTTTCTATCTCAACCTCCGCTTTGATTTATTTATTAACCTGGTTTTTCCTTTCTCTCTTTCTTTCTCTCTATTATAAAAGACTCAAAGCATAGACTAATTTCTTCACTTTCTCTTGTCTTGATATTCGTTATTTCTCTTCATTCGTTATTCTCTTTTATCTCGACAAAAAAGTATCTGTGTGGTTTTTTTTTGTTTCATTCATCCATCCACTAATCGTCCTTATCTATCTATCATCCTTTACTTGATTGATCCCTTTTGGTGTGTGTTTTTTTTTTGTTCGTCTGTTTGTCTTCATCCCTATATTTTATCGACTAGCAACGCATCAACGCATCAACATATCATATACTCAATTTCCTTCCCCTATCTTTCCTTCCCTTATCTTTCCTCTCAACAATGGTCAAAGTCCCAAGAAATTATGCGGAATTAAAACAAACGGTACCTGATATCGGTATCATATTAGCTTCAATTTCAGCTTGGTATTTTTTTTCATTATCAATTTCAATGTATAATAAGTGGATGTTTGGTGGTAATTTGAATTTTAAATTCCCAGTTATCGTTACTGGTTGTCATCAATTGGTTTTATTCATATTAAGTTGTTTAACTCTATCTTTATCTCCAAAATTCAGATTAAACTATATCGATTCATCAAAGAATAACAACAATTCATCATCATCAAATCAAAATGCAGAAAAATTAAGTTATATGATTTCTCCAAAAGTTTATATCTCCAAAATTATTCCATGTGCTATGGCATCAGCTGGTGATATTGGTTTAGGTAATTCTTCTTTGAAATATATTTCAATTTCTTTATATACAATGTTAAAGACATCTGCAGTATTAATCTTTACATTGTTTTGGGGTGTTTTATTAAGATTGGAAAGATTATCGATGAAATTGATTGGTATTACTTTAATCATGACCGTTTCAGTTATGATGATGGTTTATGGTCAAGATGAATCAAATCAATCCGATTTAGAATCAATTCAAGAAGAAGTTGGTGAATTAAAGTTTGTAAAACATCTTGCCAACAGAGCAGTTGAAATTGTCAATGAATCTGTTGTTAATGGTACTACCCCAGAGGATAAATCTATTATTGCTTCATCAATGTTAGTCATGGGTTCTTTATTAGTATTATTGGCTTCATGTATGTCTGGTTTAAGATGGGCTTTGACTCAATTAGTCTTAAGAGGTAATAAATATACCAAAAACCCAATCCTAACCATTTTTTACTTGGCCCCCGCCATGTCTATTATCTTATTCATCATTGGAGGTTACGTCGAAGGTTATGATAATTTTACAAATTCATTAATTTGGCAAGAATATGGTACAGTCAAGACATGTATCTTATTATTCATTCCAGGTGTCATGGCTTTTTGTATGACTTTAGCTCAATTTATAATATTACAATACGCTCCATTGTTAACCATGTCAATTGCTGGTATCTTTAGAGAATTAATAACAATCTTTTTAGGTTGGTTAGTCTTTGGAGATCAATTGAACGGGGTTAATCTATTGGGTGTCTTTGTAACTTTGTGTGATTTGGTATGGTATAATTATTATAGACTAGAACAAGCCAGTAATACCACACCAAAGTCTTCTGGTTCTAGTTCATCTTCCATTCCATCATCAGCTGATTCTGAAGCTGCTAATGGTTTGTTGAATGATGAAGATATCGCTTTGAAAGAATTGAAATAGTTTCTGGAAGAAAAAAACTGGACAACTTTTGTAATTTCAAAATCACGTTACATTTAGTAAATACATTCAATTATTTACATAACACGTTAACATATAACATATAACATATAACATATAACACATAACATAAATAATATAAATCAATTCATAATCTTTGATAGACTTTTATATGAGATATCTGCAAAAATCAATTAAATTTGAAAAATGTACGATAACGAAAATCTACTTTAGCGGTATCGCGGATAAAGCCGATTGAACTAAATATATTAAATATATCAAATATATACATACATACATCAGATTGGATTGATTGATTCAGTATATGAAATATATACATACATCAGATTGAAGGGATTGATTCAGTATATGAAATATATACATACATCAGATTGATCGATTGATTGATTGATTCAATATAATATGTATACATATATAAATTCTAATTGAACGAATCTAATTCGATATCATTGGATATCTCGCCATTCTTCGCATTCTTAATACCTAATCCAAGATTGACATTAACATTAACATCATCATCACCACTACCATTCAAGTGTAATCTTTCAATGGTCTCATCTATTGAGCCTAGATTATTACTCGAGGGGGCCAATAAACTACTTCCTCTACGATTACTATTCGAATCAATAGATTTCGTATGATGATGATGATTTTGGTTGAAACTATGACCATGGTTATAGTACTGCGTCGTTGGTGATTGAGATGGGGATTGTGACTGTAGGTAATTGGTTGGTAAGCTTGCCGTTCTCTTAGGTATAACACCACCACTACCACCGTTATTTATATCATTTGTAGGTAACCTGTTGAAATTTGATGTGTTTTCCAATTGACGCGATTGGTTGAATCTATACATGTTGTACCATATGATATCGGATAAAGTCACTACTAAACCTATAAGATTGATAAAACTTAGATGATCGTCAAAGATTAACCATCCTAAAAAAATGGTCAATAGTTCTTTAAAAATCCCAGCAATTGATAAAGTCAACAAGGATGAATATTGCAACAGTACAAATTCAGAAATTGTCATAAAGAAAGCTAAAAAACCTGGGATTATAACCAATATAATTGTTAACAAAACTCCCTTTTCAACCCAAATTTGAGAATCCAAAAAGTTCAAAAACCCTTCGACAAAACTACCAATTACAATCAAGATTAAACTCATCAAAGGTGATATGTAAAAAATGGTTAAGATTGGGTTCTTGGTACGTTTGTTTCTCTTTAACATGATCTGAGTTAAGGCCCATCTCAAACCAGACATACAAGCGGAGATTAATACCAATATACATCCGATGAAAACTAAATGAGATTGATTATTAGTACCATCCCTTATAACCAGTCTCACCAGGGATCTAACAACATCATCATCACTATTATTATTGAAGTCGTCGTTGTTGTTGTTGTTGTCATCACCTAAGATTTGACCATATTGTTTTGTGTTGTTATTGATAGGTTGATCAGCATCATCACCTCCTGCGGAACTTCCTGAACTACTTTCACCTCCATGTTCATCTTGGCCCCAAATCATCATCAATACACCAAATGTCATAATAACAACGATCGTGACTATACGAACATTCATCTTTTCTAATTTAAATATAACACCCCAGATCAATACAAATACCAATGATGATGTCTTGATCATGGTGTATAAGGATAGGGATATGAATCTGAATGAAGTATTACCTAATCCTATATCCCCGGCAGATGCAATTGCACATGGTAAGATCTTAGTCAAATATTCTCTAGCAGACATGAAATAACTTGTCCTTGTTATTGAATTAGTAGTAGTAGTAGTAGATGTCATATGTTCATCGTCGAGTATAACTTCATCATAATCTGTATTTAATTCTTCTTCTTCGTCAAGTGCAATTGTCTCTTCTTCTCCTTCTTCTTCAAGCTCGAGTTCGTTGCCCTCTTCTTTATTTGGTATAGAGGAGTAATCACCGTCTATATTATAATTCAACCTTAAAGAAGGCCATAGAGAAAGACAAGCACAACTGAGACAAAATAATAACAATTGATGGAATGACGTTATTATTATGGGGAATTGGAAGTTTAAATGAGGACCAAACATCCATTTATTATACAATGAGATTGATAATGAGAATAAATACCACGATACTATAGATACGGTTGTTATACCTGCATTTGGGTATACTACTTTGATATATTTAAACCATTCTATTATATTTTTAGGCTTTTTGTTGATCTTGGGTAATGGTAATGGTAATGGCAATGGTGATGGCAAAGTAGCAAAGCCTGTATTGTTAAATGCATTGAAATTTGGAGGTTGTTCAGAGTTACTATTGCTCATTTCGGTGTACTGGTGATAATCGTGATTTGAAAATGAATTTGATGAATTATGAATTGTATTTGAAACGGGGAAAGATGGAGATGTACTACTTACAGGAGATGATAAATTTGGTACTATAACGGGATGAATAGTGGAAGTTGGGGAGCTAATAGATAATGACTTTTTATGACTTGGTGATAATCGAAACCTCGTTGGTGTAGTGGTACTTATTTGTGGATTGTTGTTATTGTTATTGGTATTATGCTCAGTTATGATTTTATTAGGACGTACTGGATTGGTATTAGTATTGGAATTGTTAATTTTGAACGGTTGATTGTTGGTGTTGTTGTTGTTGTTGTTGTTGTTCTTATTCTTGTTGATGTTCTTGTTATTGTTGTCAATGATATGTTGATGGTTTAGAGAAATGGAATGATCTGTTTCATTATTATTCTTAATTTTATTGTTATTATTATTATTATTATTATTATTATTAATCGTAGTATTATTATCGGGAAGCATAATCAAATGCAATGTATCATTTAGGCAATTTTTGAAAAGCTAATATCTGCACGGGGTGATTAATCACGTAAAAGGAAAGTAGTGTATTAGTGTGGTAACCCTTCGATACGGATAATATATTCGTATGTATATATGTACATATAAGTGTAGCTACATGAGTATGGAGACACGTAGAGATAACAGAAACATGTTCGGTAAATGTGTTATATACAATATATTTGGTATAGAGGAGCATCGCCACATCGTTCCCTCGTTCATTCACAGCCCACGCGCCACACCCACCCGCTTAAATAACAAAATAAAAAAACACCCGCCACACGTGCAGTTCACATTCACATTCACATTCTAACTTCCTTTACCCCTGGCTTACACCCGTGCCCAACCCCTCCACGGCTGTGCACGAAGAGAGATGAAACAAACTTGAGACGGAACCCCGTGACTGCCATCACAAGTTACCCTCCCCGCTCTCGCCGTCCCGAAAGAGGCAAATGATTCCGCGCCTCTCCCCGCCCTGATAGACAGCATTTCACTGGAGCCGATCGACGCACTATCTCGAGTAATGCCTCACAATCTTCCAACCAATCAGAAAAAAACTCATCAACTTACCCTTCTGATTTTCATCTCTAATTTATCTCAAAGTCATCTCTTCTAGATGGTTTTTACTACATCTTTTCTGCAACCATATCGTAAGATTATTATCACAATCAATTTGATATTGTATCTCCTTATTGGCTTATAATACATCATATCCATATACTCATCTACGCGACTCATCTTTTACCCATCATCTTGTTTACAACCTTTTCCAAAAGCCTCTTGAGATTGCTATTAACTTTATTAGTCTCCTCATCTTGTTTCTTTCACACGATCAAAGAGAAATTATTTACAAGATCAACAATAATCATATTTTTTTTTTCTTTCCATCATCCATTCATTACCTGATCAATCAAATATAATCATCGATAAATTGCAAGCATATATATATATATATATATATCTACATTCAAGTGTGATAGAAAGACCGTTAAAAGAACATTTAATATGATAGTCGTAACGAATCCTCAAACCACAAAGGATAAAACGATTTCATCATCATCTCCATTTTCTTTATTTCATCTATTGATAAATTTACTCAGTAGATTTATTACATTCGTTGGTATATTGATAGAATCCTCTTCTATTTTATTGTTCAATAATTCAACTAAATCAAATGATAAATTAATCGATTCATCATCAAAAAAGATAATAATATCAAAGAAGAAAGATGATAATGATTTATTATTTCCTAAGACTTTCAATATAATCAAATCATTAACTTCAAATTCAAAAGATAATCAACTATGTTCTACTAATCAAGATTCCAAATTGATTTCATTTACAAATACAAAAGGTGAAGTTGAATGGAAATTATCCGATAATAGTAGTAATAACAATAATGTATATACCTCGCCAAAATCGGATTTTTCAAATCATTCAAATGAAGATTTATTCAATTTAAAACATTTAAAATCTCAAAATGGTAATACAAATAAATTACAATCTACAAATTGGGAAGATGAATTTTTAGTATTAAGTCCAGTTTCATCTATAAAATCAAATGTTTCATCTCAAGAAATTACACCTTTAAGTGATGATTCATTAGATACAACTGTTCATTCTGGTTCAAATTCTCCAGATTCAGGTGATAAATTACATAAATGTCCACATTGTGATTCTTCTTTTAAAATTAGAGGTTATTTAACTCGTCATATTAAAAAACATTCGTTGGAAAAAGCTTATAGATGTCCATTTTATGGTGATAAAGCTTCATCAAGATGTCATGCCACTGGTGGATTTTCAAGAAGAGATACTTTTAAAACACATTTAAAATCAAGACATTTCAAATATCCTCCAGGTATCAAGGCAAGCGATAGACAGGGGAAATCCGGTTGGTGTGGAATCTGTGGTGATAAATTTTTAAACAATGAAATTTGGGTTGAAAGACATATTGAAAATGGTAAATGTAAAGGTTTACCTGATTCTTATGTTAGAACTTTGAAAATTGGTAAGAAGAAGACTGGTAAACATAGTAGATTGTTAGATGTTGTTGATGATGCTGATACTTCTTTAGTCAATGAAGATGGTTCTTTGAAAGTCTCTAGAAAGAACAATGTTAGTGAATCAGAAGAAGACGAAGAAGAAGAAGATGAAGAAGAAGATGATGATGATGATGAACTCCATGATGATGACGATGAATTATCTGATGAAGAAGAAGAAGAAGTGAAATCGTTGGAAGAAGATAACTATGAACATAAATTGGTTGATGATGATAGTAGTCATATCAATTATAATATCAATAATAACGATATCAATAGCAATAGTAATTATAGTTATGATTATAATTATAATTCAGCTGGTAATACTACTACCGTTCAATTCAACAATCAACATACAAACGAAGAAGAAGATGAAATTTATCATTCATTAGACTATGAAAATTCTCCAACTTCAATCTATCCAAGTGAACCTGTAACTTTTGTTCAGCCGCAACAACAACAACAACCGATCTATCAGTCTCAATCTCAACAGCAACAGCAATATCAAGCTGCAAGTTTTAGTCAGCCACCTCAACAACAAAAACAATATTATTCCCCTCCTACTTCAGCAACTACCGGTTCAAGTCCAATTTCTTATGGCGATTCTGTCTTACGTCAACAACAACAACAACAATATATGATGAGCATGTCTCACCAGCAACAACAGCAACAATTCCAACAATTGCAACAGCAACAGTTACAGTTGCATCAACATCAACAACAACAACAACAACAACAACAACAACAACAACAACAACCAAGTTCAAATGGACAATTTGAATTCGATATGAGTCTAATTGATAACCTATCACATTCTGCTGAAAAAGTTGCCATGTATCCTGCTAATGACTTTGGTATTACTCAACACCAATCTCATCAACCACAGCAGCTGCAACAACAACCACAACAACAACAACCTCAACAACAACAATTCCATCAACTTCAACAACAACTACAACAACAACAACAACAACAACATCAAAATCAAAATCAAAATCAAAATCAACAAAGTCAAAATTATCCATTACAATACCAAAATACAGAAATGTACGGTGGTATTATTAATAATAATAATAATACTAACAACAACAACAACAATAATGATTTTGATTATGGTCATTCGACGCAACAAATGTACCATCAACATAGTTATCAACAGACATATCAAGAACAACCGGTTAATTTTTAAATCAAATCAATTAACTGAATTATACCTTATACCTTATTTATTGAAATTACTATTAAATTAGTATCTTTTCTACTCGATCATTTTTATTCTCCATGTGCGTTACTTACTTACTTACTCTATTTTTAATCTCCTTTATTACTTATATTTTTCTCAAACTCTTTTCCCAACTTTTACTTTACTTTACTTATTTACTTACTTACTCTATTTTTTTTAGTTTTTTTATTTTTTGTTTGCTCCCTTTCACTCCACTACATATGCTATATATCGTTTGTATATTAACTAAGTCAATTCAAGTCTGTTTTGTGCTAATTACTACCACTATTACTAGAACCATTTCCTCCTTTTTTGCTTTACGGCGCGTCGATGATGTAATCGCAGCTCTGTGTAGAGAGAGAAGACGCGCGACCGGAAATCTTCCCAATGCGGGCAAACACCCCCAATTCGGCAATATCCATAATTAAAAAGCACATGAACCACTTACTTCATTTAGATTTTCTGCTTTGTCTGTTGGAGCGGAGATTTAGCTTATGAGCTAACGGTTCTGAATAGAAAAAAAAACCGTAGTCAAATCGATGATGTGATGTGATGTGATGAAGATGTGCCTAGTTACGTCATATCTATGATAGTTGTATATATCCATTATTATCATGAAGTGAATACGAGATGTATATATATATATATATATAATTGGTGTATATTTAGTGTAAAGATATACGAGGACGTAAGTAATATGAGATACAAAGCGATGCAAAGATTCGCACCTCGGGCAGTACGTACTGGGCATGGATATGTTATGATGTAAAGGGGGCATTGGTAGATCTTCGATTTAATTATGCCACACCTTTTTTTTTCTTGCCAAGTTATAGAGCGAATAGGTTAGGTTAGGTTAGGTTAGGCGTATATGTATATGTATGTATGTATATTTGGAAAGTGTAACTGAGAAGGTTGATGGTATTACGGTATCACGGTAATTCGGCAGTTGAATGAAACAGGAGACAAATTTCCATTCTTTTTATTATACAACCTGTCTAATTTTATCCTCTGTTTTGCCTTGCAATTTTGACTCGAATGGATCTGCGCTGATGTACGTCAACGATGATCATCGTCTTCATATTCACCTTAATCGGTTTAATTACCTGGAATGCTTACCCAATGTGTCATTGAGTGAATGAAGGGCGATATGATTATGATGCTTATATATATATATGAATATATATATAAATATATAGATAAATGGATATACCCAAGTTCGATGTGTACGGGTTTAAGAGGTGATTCCTGTAAAGTATCCGTATATCTACCTATATCACTCGTATACGCCTTGCCACACGTAGTTACTTAAATGTATATATATACCCAAAAGTAGACATGTGATTTTTTTACACTTTTAACCAGTAAATAAATACACCGTTGTTGGGTTAATACTTACTGTGGGATATAATGGAGTGAACGTGGGTCGCTTTTAGTTCAAAGTGATAAAACAATGGCACGTCGCGATGTTTTTTTGTTTTTTTGTTTAAACCAAAACCCAACTTGCCTTATTGAGTATATTAATAACTCGGCGAGGGAGGGAGGGAGTAGCGTGAAGGAAAAGAGAAATAAAAAAAAATAAAAAAATCTAAACAAAAAAAAAATATTAACATAATAAGATCAACGGACCGGGCCTAATTTCCTCACAGTGATGTAACATTGTATTTTATCGATCGCCGCCACCGCCACTTGATATTGTTATTGAAGAACCAGTATTTTACAAATATATATATCATCATCATCACCATCTTTCTATATGAATCTGTTGTAAATAAGTAGGGGAAAAAGATCTCGATATCCACTTACCACAAGGCAAAGAGTGTTAAAGTGAACCTAGCGCAAAAATAACCAAAGGTGAATAGTCTTTTATTCAACAACGCATCGAAATTACCCCTTTGACATGTGAAATCCGTTGTATATATAAGTAATACCCTATTGGGTCGTAAAGAGTAGAACTGGATAGAAAAGGCCAAGAAAAGAAAAGAAAAAGGCAGACGTGTCTATGCATACCTCCAAGTCCTATCTTCTACGTAGCTGAGTATGTATTTATGTATCTCTCTATATGAGAAATGCCCAATTACTTGTCTCATTCATAGTCATATATATATATATAAATATAAATACGACTCTATACCAATATTGCTTTACCAGATACAGATATATATACCCTTGCCATGTAGACAAAGACAACAAAGAAAAAGCCCTAGTTCTATAAATAACTCTCTGGCGCGCTCGACTTGATCCCCCCTCCCCTCTTAGTCCCACGCCATTAGTCTTCTGGCGCTGTAAACGCAAGGCCGGTTTGGCCAGTGGGTTTCCGGCCCACGCTTTTCTCTATTCTGCACCTCATTTCCGGTAAGATCGATCTTCAAGCTTTCTTGTCCATCATCTACACTTGTCTTGTTCGTTTGGCTCCCTCCTTTATACCTTTACACATCCACCCCTTTGCATTTCGGTTTTATCCTAATCTACACGCTGTATTCCCCTTTGCTCCTATTTAAGCTCTGTGATTGTTCAATACTTGCTCTCGTATATAACGGTTCATTCATACTGAGCACAATACAGAAACAAATAGGTACAAAAAGGAAATAAAATTAAAACTAAAGATAAAATTAAAAAAGATTTTTATTTTTGGCTTTTACCTATATTATATCCCATTTATCTCTTCTTTATTAACCAACGTAGTTAATTTCGTCATTCCCTTAATTAAATTATATTATTGCTTAGAGAACTATTTGTCCGTCGTTTATCAACTTTCTCTGTATTCATAAAAAAAAATTTAACACTCCTTACAAAGTTTCAAAAAAAAAAACCACAAAGAAGTATCAATCAATCGCCCCAGATTCATTATTATTACTACTACTACTACTACTACTACTACTACTACTACTACTACTACTACTACTACTACTACTACTACTACTACTACTACTACTACTGTCTCTCCTTTCATACTTACAAGACGTGTTTGTTCAATCTCTATTTCATCTCTGTATTACTTCCGATAGCATAACAATTTTCTTATCTCTCTCTCTACTCTTTTGCATTTAATATTTTCTCAATCTTTTGTTTCCAATCATATCCATTACTACTATCAATCGACCAAAATCAATTATAATGACTCTCCATCCAATATTGAATTCCAAGTTTTTAACTTACCTTATATCCTTCATCTCTTTAACCTCAGCTCAAAGCTCTTCTTCTGCATATACTTCAACAAGTTTGACAAATTATCCCGTGCTTACATTAACCCCAAGATCAGGTTTGGTATTTGATTATCATGTAGAAGTAGGAAGCCCGCCTCAAACTTTAGGTTTGAGATTGGATATATGTAATGGTGAACTTTGGTTACCCGATTCAAATGGCTATACTGCTTGCGCTACAACTTATGCTGATATTTCTTCCACTCAAAAATCATCTTCATCATCAACAACAAAGAAAAACGCCTCTACTAGTTCTTCACTAATATCTACATCGTCTGACAAGGGTTCTTCTTCTACTACATCAACTACAGGCTACTGTGCAAGTGATGGTATATATACACTCAGTGACTCTTTAAGTGGTGATTATTATAATATAGAAAGTGGTGAAAATGTGAATAAATCAGATGCTTCCCCTGTTGATCAAATTTTCTTAGACTATGTCTATATCGAAGGTGTTTATGCTACTGATAATTTCACAATTCAACTGACTTCTGCCGAAGATGTTGCTGCATTAGACGATGTCGTTTTCCGTGCAGTCAACTCTTCAGATGTATCATTAGGTGCTTTGGCCATGGGTAACACCGTTGATGGTTTACCTACCTTTTTGGAAAGATTGGTAGAAGAAGGTGCCATCAATGCCAATGGTTATTCTCTAAGTCTTGGTGATGCTTATGGTGAAGTATTATTAGGTGGTGTTTCTAAGGATAGATTCCATGGTTCATTGGTTGAATTCGATTTCATTCCAATCTCAGACACCACAGGTTCTATCTTTTATTCCGGTGAGAGTTTTTCTCACCCCGTTATACCAATGTCAGGATTTGGTGTTACTTCAAAATCTACGGGTAAATCAATTCAATTCGATTCTTCTTACTTTGATGAAATAACAACGGGACAATACCCAAGACCTGCTATCCTCGATTCGAGAAATTATTACAACTATATCCCTTATTCAACTTTGATCGATATTGCAGTAGAATTAAATGCATACTATGCAGCATCATTGAATAGATGGTTAGTTGCATGTGACGTGGGTAGTTCCGGTACATTGGATATCTTATTGGGTAATTTAACTGTCCATATTCCAATTTCAGATCTTTTATTCGAAGCATACGATCAAGATACAAAATCAAGGTTATACTTTGCATCTGGCGAATATGCATGTTTTGTAGGTTTATTACCCGATTATTACTATGGTTTCTCTATACTAGGAACCCCCTTTTTGAAAAACGTTTATTTAGCAGTTGATAATGATGGTAAGAAATTAGCAATGGGTACACCTGTCAATCTTACCCAAACTGAATTACCCAAATTAGAAGACGAAGATATATTACCAATTTCATCGGGTTATATCCCATATGCAGTACCGAATAATGTGACTTCCTACGATCTATTGACTTTAACCGTGACTTCGGGTACGATTTTATTGTCAAGTGATGTATCTCCACAAACGGCAGTTATATCAAATGGTGAAGTGTTTGTAGGTGATTCATTGACTGCAACGGTATCGATAAGTGCCAATGAAATCTCTCCATCACCTTCAGAATCCGAATTGTCAGCATCTGCATCTGGTTCATATACATCAACGAAGAAAGGTGATGCTTCTTCAAGGTTGATGGATTCAACCAAGGGTTTCAATTTAATTCATGGAGGTTTGAATTCATTTACAATCTTGATCTACTCGTCGATGCTTGTATTTGCCTTGGTTAATTTACTCTGACCCACAAAAAAAAGAAAAAAAAAATCAATAATGACGTCTCTCTCTTTCTCTTTCTCTTTCTCTTTCTCTTTCTCTCTCTCTCTCTCTCTCTCTCTCTTTCTCTCAGAGGTTGGATCAATTCTTCCAAAACTTTGTTCAGTGCATAGAATATATAAATAATAATAATGATAATTATAAAAATATCAATAAATATGTAATCATGAAATTAATAACTAGATAACTCCCAATCACTTGAGGGATCTTTTGAAGATCTAGTGATGATACATTGAACCAACCATTCCCAGGAGATTAATGAGATTCTATTGATCCCAGCCTTTAATAACATTGTCCTTGATCTACTCCATTTGAAATTCTTACCGATGAAACCCATCTGTTTGGTAATCACACCCGATGGAACCGTCAATTCCATTTCATTCGTGCAGTTCAATAACCCAAGCGATTGGAAATTGGGCACGTAAATACAATACTTCCTCTTCTTCCTTTTATCTTGGTATCCTTCGTATCCTTCTTCTTCTTCTTCTTCTTCTCCTCCTTCTCCTTCTCCTTCTTCTAAGAATTCACCGTCTGTCTCTTCATTGCCCTGAGGCTTGTTGGAGCGTAATTCATTTATAAGAAACTCAAACCCTCCTTCCGATTCAAAAGTCTCCAGATCACTTATGAATTTGATCCTACTGCATCCTAATGCATAGAAGAAGAATTTTAAGAAATCGATCTTCTTCTTACTACAAATGGCAACAATGGTATACCCTTTCAAAACACCTTCGTTCAAATTCAACTGATCAAATAGAGTCTTATTGGGATCCATGTGATTCCTGGTGAATTTGAACATATTTTGACTCAATTCACAACCACCACGAAACATCGATTTCCCAGCAGGCAAGAGGTACGTACCCCAGTTGTGGAAATTGAAAGGATCCAAATCACAATCCACTATGAATTCCTCGGATAAGATGGGCCAGTTCAAACTCAACCCTTCTATATACTTCAAAGTTCGTACTGGTTCATTCGAGAGTACTGCACAAAACCTATAGTTCTTCAAATTCGTCATATTTCGATTCAAATCAGTCATATACAATTGATTGGAACTCGGATCATAAGTGATCTTGATTATCTCTTTGAAATCCTCAATTAGCTTCCCACCTCCATTTCGAATGATCCTCTTGATCTTGGATTCCGATTTCAAATTCGTCGTACAAAAGATACAATCTTTGAAGATGGCATTGTTCGACATCGATAGATCCATCATGTTGTCTAGTCTATTCTGTCTGGATACTTGTGATCCATCATCTTCGTCCATTGGTGGTACTGGAGGTGGTGGCGCTGGGTTTTTAGTGTCTGGGACATTAAGCAGAAACAATCTTTCAACTTTCTTCCTATACATATCAAACAGATATTTCTTGAAGGTTAATTCATCGTTAAATGGTTTGAATTGTAGATTAGATCCCTGTGGAGAAGTCAAATACAATTCATCAATGGATACTGTTATTTCCTCCATGTTTGTTTGTCGGGAATTATTATTTCTTCTTGGAGGTCTTTTCATTATAGTAACCGTATTAAATCCTCTCATACAACGCAATGATTCTGTTAAATCAGGGTTATATGACAGCTTAGTGATTATAAAACAAAACTTCTTGTTCTTGCTGTATTTCACCTCGTCCCCAACTTTAATACATAAAGGTGCATAGATCCTTTGACTTGGTACACTGTTACTAATGGAGGAAATCGAGCCATTACTGTTAGACCCACCATCATCTCTCAATTTGATTTCGAAATCCTTTACAGCCAATTTCTCAATCTGTAAACCGCTCAACATATCTGCTATCATTCCCCTTTGTTCATAGTCGTAATAACCTGGATTCAAATCATCCTGGTTATTAATCTCTGGAAATCTATCTCCAAATAGCTTCTCTTCATCTTTGAAATGTATAGATTCGATACTACCGGGATAAATCAATGTTCCTTCAGATAACCAAATGCTAGTATCAATTTTACAGGCATTTTGATCGAGGATCTTATCCGATTCGTTCTCATGTATATCCTCTAGTACCTTTTCCAACTTCGATTTTTGTTTCTTCTCTTGTTCAAGCTCTCGAGATTGACTTTTGGATGATGATGCTGATGATTCGACATCGCTCTGACCCATTGAGAAACTACCATTGAATGTGCTATTATGTATCACAGCAGTATCGGGTATTCCGTAGGTCAATACCCCATCATCATCTTCATATTCTTCTGCTTCTTTTTCCTCCTCCTCCTCCTCCTCCTTCTCCTCCTCGCCACCACCAATATCACCACCACTGTAGTTCTTATTCTCTTTGTAGCCACGTTCATCTAGTTCATTGTTGTCATCTTCTTCAAGATAGTTGTAAGTACTAGCTTCTTTAAGACTTAATTGGTATCCCACTTCCGAAAACTGCGATACGCCTTCGATCATTTGAGTCTCCTTTGTCATTGTATCGGGAATGCTCCTGAAAGAGCCATGGGAAGAAGCAGATTGAGATGCGTCAGAGGTGATAACAGTTGTCTTTCTCCTCTTGATACTTCTAAGCATTTCACCTTCTCCATCTTCAACAATGTTTCTACCATTGACTTCATCATTTGAGCCCATTTTCACGTCACCATCACCGTCTTCTCGTAGGATAGATAAGTCATTTGGTCTCGAACTGCTTATTGTCTCCTTGACCTGGGCAGATATGGAACCGGATGATGAAGATTTCTGATTCTCCTCCATATCAGAAAAATCCTGTGACACTATGCTTTGATTGAGTATGGGTGATGATGGCGAGATTGATATTGTACTTGCCACAATTGGTCTAGCTACTTGTGAAGGTTGATTCTCATTATCGATCAATTGCGCTGAAGATAATGATAAATGCATGTTGGATGTAGACTTTACCGTAGACCTCTCTATTTTCTCTGATTGTTTCAGACTGTCCAATATACTATCGAGTTGATAGGTTCCAACGGCTTCTAAATGTTGAGTATGTGTACCAGACACAGATCCCTGAGAGCTGACAACTTCAATCACAGACTTATTCATACCGTTTGTGGAGACAATTTCATTGATATCTGCATCTTCGTTGTCGCTGTCTGATACAACAACTCTGTCGTTGTTATCGTCATCATTGTCGTTTTCGTGAATTGAGACTTTGGAAATCTCTAATATACCATCTGTTGTCTTATCATCAAGATTTTCAACGATAGATATATTATTAAACTCCGTATGGCTCTTTTGGTGAAATAAATCAGTAGTCTTTTGTTTCAAGGGACTTTCAACTGAAATATCGTACCCCCTTGTGACCTTCTCACCAGTTCCTGGAACTTGTACAAATATCGACGAATCTTGAGTAGTGTGAGCAGGTTGTTCTGATGTCTTGGGAATCGGGGTATGATGGTTGAAAGAATTGTTTCCAAGGATGTTCTCAAAAGTTTTGTCGTTTCTTGCCTGCTCTTCATGAGATAGCTGAGAATCATTGATCACATTACTATTCTTCCAATAACCTGTTGTATCGTTAATAGCAGCAGAAGATGCTGCTTTTTCCTGCTCTTCTCTTTGACGTAATGCCTTGTTGACTTCTTCATTGATATCTCCATCTTTTTGAGTCATCCCATTGTTAGTGTAAACATTTATCTGGTTTGTGTTATAGCTATCGTCGTAAACTCTCCTTCGTGTACCAACGTTCAAGTTTATCGGGAGGTATGAATCATCTGGTCTACTATTATCGTCTTCGTCATCATCATCATCATCATCTATCTCTCCCAGAACTATGCCCATATCCGAATCGTTTTCAATATTTCCATAGTTACCATTGTTCTCCTTTTCTGCCAGTTTCTTGAAGATATTGGTACCGGTAGTCTTGTTTTGGCTTTCATCCTTACCAGATGGGGTTTCTTCCATCACGCTAAATCTATTATGAGCTGGAGTACTTGTATTTGGGGTGTTTTCAAAAGGATCAGTGATGTCATTGAGGTTGAAAATCGTTTGGTTTGCCTCTGTTTCCATATTAATTGACATCTCAATGTCTCCATTGCTCAATTTGGATGATGCTGATATTTGGGGATCGAGATCATGTTGTCTCTCCGTGATAAGTTCTCCAATGGATAATTGGGTACTTCCAGTTGCTGAGATGACCTGTGTAGACAATGCTGCTCTTGTACTAATTGATGTGCTAGCTCTTCTGATTGGCTTGGCAAAACTGTATTGTTTCTTAGACACCGGGGGAGGTACATTCGATTCCCCCTCCATAAGCACTAATTTCTCACTTGATCCAGTGATTTCGATCGATGTATCACCACCATTGCTCACTGTTTGAAACTTACCGTTAAGTTCCAATGTGTCCTTGTATAGCAATGGAGGGATCTGCGGGGTAGCGGATTCAGCTGACGACTAAATGTTGGTTAGTATTTATATGAATTCCGAAATTATTGAGGCAAAAGAGAAAGAGTAAACATACCTTTGAAGATATCACTTTTGACGCATCTTCGGTCATTTTTCCAGCAGTAGTAACCTAACCACAACTCTATTTGAAAGTGTAGTTCCACCTCTAGATAATAACAATAAGGTGTAATAAGATATTATATAGTTATACCCCGTGTATACACATATGGAAGGTTGAAATATTGCAGATCATCACGAAAAATGCTCGATCACCGCCACGAAATTTTGGTGACTGAATCGAGCCGTACCTTTTTACTTACATTATCACAGTGTCGACCATCCATGGCTTCTTCCCTTCTTCTAGAATAGTTTATTATAGCTTACAAATGGAGATACCCTTCAATGGTATTTTGAATGACAACATCGGTTGTTGTTCAAACTTGTTTAACTTGGTGAACTTACCTCTCTAACGTTGTAAAACTAGATTTTTCGATAACTGCACCACACTTATCAATATTTGTTTTAGTTTATTTGATGGAAACATATATATATAAGCAAAGAATACACACACTAAAGCAAAAAAAAGAAAGAAAAAGAATAACAGAGAGGTCCAGGCTCACAGAAACCAAACTTCATGATTTGTTTGCAGTACCTACTCTTGTAGACGTAATTTGTGGCTTGACACAATCAAGTAAGTTATTAACAGTACCTCCACCTTTTGTTGGAGATCCTGGGTTTGAGGAGAAAGTCATTCTGGCAGAAAGCTTTTCGGATCTGTACGCTTCGTAATGGACGTTATGGGTGGTCTCCTTAAGATCTTGAAGACATCCACCGAGTAAACATGTCCTAACGATTAAGAAATCGCTATGATCTGGATCATCGACTTTAGCAACACCCCATGGGTATCTTCTAACTTTAAACTCTGTGTTTTCAAAAAGCATGGTTTCGGTACTTCCTGTAACGGCAAATGGTAGCATCTCTTGGATGGAAACGTTGTTTGGATTCCCTTCTAAGAATCCGTCGATGTCATTTTCATCTTCTTCCTCTTCGATATCGGCAAGGGCAGAGGTGAAATTGTAAATTTCAATTTTATTCTTAACGATATCAGCCATAATCAGTTTCTTGTTCAATTTCACTTCCTCTTCGGTTAACATGTCAGCTTTGGCAATGATAGGAATGACATTACATCTTTTTCCCAATGCCAACATACTTTTGATATCCAGCTCACGTAGACCCTTACCAGTGGGTCTGATAAAATATAATAAACCATGGATACGAGTATCCTTCAATAAACTATTTCTTTGGATCTTACATTCGTCATCCAATTTGTCTTGATACTGAGCTTCGATATAATCCAAGACTTTTTTAGTAGAGGACGAATTGTCAACAAAATCCCCAAAACCTGGAATGAAAGTAAGATCTAAATTGATTTGAGTACCGCCTTCATAAATTTTGGCATTATAATTATCAATCCTAATCTCATCGGGGATGGGTTTATTGACATCAATCAAATTCTGATCGCATAAAGTATTCATGAAAGTCGATTTACCCAATCCTGTTTCACCAAGAACTAATAGTGATAATTGCAAGCCCCTTTTCAAGAACTTTCTTTGTCTGATATCTTCTGGTGAGAGCTGGTTTTGTTGTGTTCAAATCGAGTTAGTACAATAATCAATCAGTAAAAGATGAGAGAGTCATATCAAAAGGTAGCCAACGTTTTGTAGCCTCATGCTGGAGATGCTTGCGGACATTATGAGATTGATCAATGGAACACAAGCTATAAGGTATAAAAAACAAAGAACAAATTGATAGCAAGAGGAGTGTAAATCAATCCTAACAAGTTCTTGTCAACCTTGTAGTTTTTTGAATCTCGCAACTTGGCTGGCTCTCGAATAAAATGGCTCTGAGAGAATGGATATCTACTTCTTTACTGGGTTATTTTCCTTGGAATAATATTTCATCAATATTAAAACATGATAGTATACAACCATATAGATACTACTATACTATATTCTTCTTTATACACGCAATACAGGACATCGTCACTCAATTTTGTCCATCGTTGACTAGAATCTTAATCTCTTGCTCTGTCAACTTGGGTAACGAATTGAGTATGTTCGGATCTAATACATCCAAGTATTTAGTCAAGAATATCAAATCCTGATAACAATTCCATAGATCCTTATATAAACAACTGAATTTATCTCTGATAAGAGATTCTGGGCACACTACTTTTTCAACTTTAGCTCCAACAACCACACCAAGCGCAGCAATGGTATATGGATCATGAAGTAAAGATAATGGAACCCTTGATGTATATTCGAATAAAGTAGCAGCATGACCAAATACATTCTTTACCTTGGATAACCATGTTCCACTCAAAATCTCATCTTGGCTTGGTATGGGTTGATCTGAATAATCAAGCTCTTCCATGCATATCTTATATGGATTTGTCAAAGTAACTTCAAAACACAGCACTTCAAGTATCTTCTCTTCCAATTTCACAATTCTATCTTTCCAATACCAATAAACTTTGGATTGTTCATCCACTGGCTCGATTTGCTTACTAGCTATTCTGGCACATACTTTCACAACGTCTGAAAGCTTTCTCCTGCATTCCTCGGCTTTACAAGCGATAAACAACGAAGTGGCGGCTATCTCATAGTAATGGTATCTGTTTATATCCTTTCTCATGTAATATCTGTGTAAGTATTCAGCAGCTGTAAGACCCACAGAACGTGATAACTTTAATTCACGACAACATTTCACAATATATTGAATACCTTTGAATCTTCTTGAAAATTCAGTGGCGGCATCAATTTTCGCTATTCTTGAAGGTGTCTTATACTTCAATTCATCCAAGGTAAAACTCCATTGAGATACAGGAACCTCTATTATTCCCTCCCAATAGAGATTTGATTGGGAATCGGTATTAGCCCTTTTCATCTTTGATGCAAAAATTGCTCGAGAAGGAGAAGGCGATGCCCTTGGTAAGATCTCCTCCTGAACTCTGACCTCCGCTGGAACGGCAGAATTTCTCTCTGATGTGGACATAGTCATATGCAATCTAGATTATATGCTTTGAAAATACAGAGAAGTTAGTCGACTTGATCCAAGTACCACAAGACATCAACTACAACCATAAATAAAATGCATATATTCTGATGTATTCACCTCACGAATTTTGAAATGTTTCCGAAGAAGACTTCCGTGCACCTCTTCATTTTTCCATCTTTTTTACTCAACTTCTTTATTCTTATTCTTTTTTGGAAATTGATATTATCTATTAATGTACATATATTTTATGGTGTTGTTTATACCTTACTTAAACCAACTCGTCCATGCATTTAACGGCATATTCAAGGATATAACTCTGTTCAACCATATCGTCAATTCTTGTATAATGACGCTCACTATAAGGAATAATGGAATCTATATAGTTCATTATACCTGGAATTTGACTCAGTTTATCGGTATTACGAGTAGTCAACATGACTTTGATCAACTTTTGGGAAACTTCAAAGAATCTGGCATTGGTATTCCAATCTCTTATTCTCTTGAACAAAACGACAATCTTATCGTCTTCTAATTTCCCAATGGCAGCCTCTAATTCAAGAGAACCTAATGTCGAATTCTTATCTTGATTTGAAGCAATACAAGATTTTAAAACATTGTACAATCTCATTGGATGATCTAATGACAATGCTAATAAAAATGCATTGACCCAATCACCTTTATTGATGTAATTTTGTAATGATTGTTCCTTTTCTACTCTTTCCTTTCTAGCTTCTGCTTCGAGGTCTTGAGCCTCTTGTGTATTATCTGACCATATGGTAATGGAACCGTCGGCATCAGCTGAAACAAACTGTTCACCATCATTCTTAATGGTCAATGCCCAGATTCTATTATCATGATTATCCAAAGTTTGAACACAATCACCTGATGATAGTTCCCAAATTTTGATCAAACCATCTGCACCAGCACCGATTATAAACTGGTTTTTGGATAAGAATGAAACTCTTTGTATGGCATTGGTTTGACCTTGGAAAGTCTTTTGACAGGTATAGTCATCAAGCGACCAAACTTTAGCGGTTTGATCACCAGAACCAGTGACGATCAATTTATCATAAGCACAAAATTTGACGTCATAAATTGGTCTCTTGTGTCCTTTTAAGATACCAACGGTTTCACCAGTGGCTAAATCCCAAACTTTGGCTAATTTATCATGACTTGCGGTGGCCAAGAAATCATCATTCGGACTAATATCGATACTATGGATCATTTTATCGTGTGCTCTTCTTGTGAATTCTGAGGTCTTGACGGTCTTTACTTCAGTATCATTTGCAGTAGGTTTTGGAACAATCCATTTCTTGATGGTTAAGTCTTCAGATGCTGTAATGATGAATTTTGGGTATGATTGAATTGGTGTTCTTGGTAATGCGACGGCGGTAACTGAAGATGCATGACCTTCAAAGACAGCATAACATTCGAAATTCTCCTTTTCTTCACTATATCTCCATAATCTAGCGGTATTATCCTTGGCAGCTGTAGCTATCCAAAGACCATCGATGGTAGAATCTAACATGTTTAACAAATCTGTATGGCCTTCAAATACTTCCATATCTAAAGGTCTGTTTTCAAGATCAACGATACGTAAAGCTGGTGAATTGGTGGCTAATGCAAGTTTATCCAAGTTTGGACCAACGTATCTCATATCGGCAATGGTACCATGGTTACCGGCCAATCTTCTCTTAATAGGAAGGATGGTTGTAGTGCCTTCTTCCAATTCGATAGATATATCTAGTTCTACAATGGTTTGATCGGACATGACTAATATTAAAGATTCATTTTCTTCTGGTAGCGTTATCACTTCCATGATTGTTAATTCTTCACTAGATTCCAAAGAAGCAGGGGATGAAGCTACAAGTGCTTCATTTTCTCTGTCCCAAACTCTAAGTATACCTTCTGTTCCGGCACTGTAGCAGTATTCTTTACCTTCTAAATCGATGAAACCTGTACTTTCAACTGAATGTTCAATGGGCACGGTTTTAATTTCCTTCCACGTTTGAGCATTCCAGAGAATACATGTATTATCACGACCACCAGATATGAACAATTCACCTGTAGAATTGAAAGAAACACCTCTTACAGCAGAGCTATGTTCTGTCATTGTCTTAACACACTTTCTCTTGACCAAATCCCAAATTCTAACAGATCCCATTATATCACCACTGGCAAGTTTCCAATTTCTAGAGTTCAATTCACCAAAGAAGGAAAGGGCAGATAAAGTGGAACCATGACCTTTGAAATTATGTGTGACAAAACCCGATTCGATATCCCAAACAACAACACTACCATCTGTTAAACCAAATGCAAACAAAGATGATGTGCTATCACAAGCGGAAATGTATGCTACAGAAGATAATTTATAACTCTTGACAAATGATGAAGTTTGTAAGTTGAAAATCTTCAGTAATTGGGATTGTGAAACGATGGCAAGGTAATTCCCATTGGGGGAGATTTGTAAAGTCGAAATCAAATCACCATCACCTTGTAATGAATGTACTACTTCATCTGTATCTCTATTAATTATAACTATATCTTCATGAACGGCACTGGCAAGAATTGATCCATCTGCTGATAATGTGGCATTAGCAGAACCGACGAAAAATGGCTCTATATCCACTTTTTTATAACTTCTCTTAGTTGTGCTACTCATCTGTGTTGGACTATAGTACTCTAATGGCTATTATTCACTAACTTCTCCATCTATCTTATTCTCTTTATATACGTTAGATTTTGAAAATTTTACCTACCTATGTTAAAAAAAAAAAAATTAAAAAAAAAATGTGCGAAAAAAATCACTGCACCGCCCTTGAAATGGTAAGTGGTTTGTTCTATGATTTTAGTTTATTTTTCTGTATATTTTTGAGTTATTTTCATAGATATATATATGTATATATGTACTAAATAAGTCATTGTGGTCAGGTAACAATGATCTGATTAATAAATAGGGTGTGCATCATTCATGTCAATTTCAGGTGTGCTAAGGTTACCACCAAACATCTGAGCTATTTCAATAATTGCATTCAACACATCTTTATCGAAGTACTTGAACTCGTCTCCAAAGACTAGGCTAAACTCATGAGTATTTGAATCCTTGAGGTATGCCAATCCGCATAGATCTATAAGGTCGATATTCTTGAAGAATTTGAGAGATGAATTCATCTGTCTCTTCAAGAGGTGATCAAATAAGAACCCATACTCGTTCAATTTAGGTTTGATGAAGAATCTCGCAGAGTCTAACCCTGAAAAGTAAGTCGATTTTGACTCCATCTCTTCGAACATCTTTTGAACGTAGTTCAATTCGTTTCCTATTGCCATCAATGTTGATACTTTGATCGATTCGTCGACGACGTTGTTTTTCCCAGGGAATAGTATATTCACCTGCTCACATTTTGAGCAATCACAATTGGATAAGAATGTAATCTCAGGAAAGATGTTTTCAATTTCCTCAACGTTTGTTAATAGATTTCCAATCAGATTCTCAGATGGATTCCTTACATTTAATCTTATATCTACCAGTGAATTTTGGTTCTTCGTTAGAACACTACCCAATATCATGAACAAATTGGAGAAACTTAAACATTCGATCTTCAAGTTGAAATATAATTGTTTAAGATTGGTGAAAGATTCAGTCAATCTAAGTAGTAGCATTGCTCGAAGGTTGTTTTTATCCTCATCTTCTTCATCTAATTGATAGTTGATTGAGAGATTGGTGATATTTCTACCTTTTGATTTGACAATAGTTCCTAAAGTATGTGCCGTCTCAGCTAATTGCAAGACATTCCCATTGAGATACGAATCATCATAGATAAATAATTCGAGGCTTTGTAAATTTTCAAAGATTGTGTGGCGTGAAATGAGGTGTAGAATGGGACTCGATGTTTGATTTGTCATTGGGATGGATAATTTGGTAACATTGCCCAATAAGATCCCCATCTTTCTCAAGATGGCAAAGAATCCAACCACTCTACGGTAAACCTTCTCGTGTGTATAGTTCTTAGAAGTATGGAAATGTAATCCTTTCAAGTTTTTCAACATCACTGGGTTCTTTGTAAGCATATTAAATATAACCATGTCTTCATTATTTGACAGTTTTGCTGCAAAATGTAAGTTTTCAATCTTGGTGAAATCGATAAAATCAAGCATACCTGATCTCTGGACCCTATCGCAGAAATTTATATCGATGTATAAATCAGTCAATAGTGGAACTTCCAAATGACTCAATGGTTCAATATTGATAGTTGAAGGTAGTTGAAAGACCTTGGCATTGGGGAAATATAATTTATCATGAGATCTCCAACTAAGTATATCAAACTCTGGACTATGTACATTGTATCCATCGAGGTAAATCTCTTGAAGAAGGGTTGAATAATCGATCCTCAAAATACTTGGAGTATGTAAAGTGTTGAAAAATCCCTTGATTTTAGAATCATCTATAAGTGTATATGAATCGATTGGTAACTTAGAAGTGGGGTTGTTTTTTGACTGCCGACTTGAATAGTCTATATAGATGACTTTGGAATAGATTATAGGGATGATGGTATTGAAAAAGGTCTTTGAAGTTCTTGAAAGTCTCAGTTTATCCTGTAGATCAAGGTATTGAACCACCTGTGCATGGATATTATATGGTAAATCTGCAAACTGTAACGTTGTCATTCTTGCTTTTATTATTAATATGGACAATTTAGAGATCTTGGATCACCTTGAGGTGAGTTGATATTTCAAATTAAGTTTGATAAGTATTTGATTTTGACCTATTAAATTGTTCGTCGTATGTGGCTTTAACCTCTTTATAGGGTATGTTATGTCAACAATCAGTGATAATGTATGTGTGTGATTTGGTTCCAGTATAAGATACAGGCATTTGTAAATTATGAATTTCTAGATTTTTATTGTTCAATCTAAAAGTTATGGATAATAGAGTATGGTTTTGAAGGTTGAGTTCTCTTTGACTTGCAGTTGGTTATAAACTAGATATGAAAAATTTCAAGTGAGCCCTGCCTGAACCCGTGAGATGGAATAGTCTTTGTATAAGAAGGTGTCCGGTAGGATATGCAAGCGGACCAAACGAAGTGTAAGTGGGTAGATGTATGTATATACGGCGAGTAATGTGTGTCTGTATTTATCTCTTGTTGTGTAGTGTAACTGTGGACAGAGCAAGTTGATCAAGGGTCTCTCTGCCTCATGAAAAGAACAGAACGGAGGGTTCCGCCAATTTTTTTACCAGCGCTCGAATTTGAGATCGAGAGAGCCACACGGCGGAGTTGTGTTCCGCTTATTGTTTTTAATTACGTTTGGTTTTGATTTTTGCTTTTTTGTATAATATTTACTCTTAATGATGTGGTTTCTAAAGGTAGGGTTCTATATTCAGTTGAAGGAAGGGTGTATATACAGGGGTCGGGTCTATGGTGATAACTACAGGATATCATCGACGGGTTGGACATCGTATCCCATCTCTTTGCCTCTCTCAATCATCTGTTTCTCGTATTGTTCTTCCAATCCTAAAGTCTTGTAATTGGGGAATACAACCGAGTAAACAGATTCCTTGATCCGGTGATAGTAAAAGAATACGGTGGAGAATAACTGGAATAACAGGAAATATAAGTTTCTTTGCATCAATTTCAGTTGATTCACATTGATAGATTCAGTCTTTTCGAATATTATTATTGCCTTACGAGCTTCGTTGGCCAAAAGTTCCATTCTATTTACTGGAGATCCAAAACTCTTATTGATACCTTGTAAGATCCTTAAACTTCTCATGACAAATATAATGGACATGGGAAATTTGTCTCTATTCTCAAAAAATTGCTTCATGTTATTCCTAATCATTTTGTTTCTTTCAAAAAAAGTCATATTCTTCATTTTGGCCTTTTGTTCTTTAAAAGCCTTTGTCTTTGTTGGATCAGAGGAAGAAAAGGAAATCATCATGTCTTCACCTTTCAACCCCCATTTTTGCATGACTTCGGACATCTTAGCAGAATCTTGCTCCAAACTTGCCTTCCAGAATTCAGCGAATTCTCTACGGAACTTACTGTCAAAGATCTCATAGAGACCATGGTCTAATATAACTAGTTGTTGCTTTCCAGAGGGTAATTTACGAACAATCAAATTACCTGGGTGTGGGTCACAGTGAACAATACCCCATGTGAAGATCTGTCTAGCTAAACAGGTGATTATTTCATTTGCCAAAACACGGGTGTTATAACCTTCTTTACCCAATTCTTTAAACTTGGCTACTGAATCACCTTCGATCCATTCAGCGGTCAAGACTTTTTTGGTAGATATATCGTCATAGTATTTGGGGATATAAACGGAATTTTTAAACTCTTTATCTGATTGAATGTTTTTAGACATCAGTTCACCATTGGATTTCTCAATGGTGAAATCGACTTCCTCTTTCATCTTCCTACAGATGTAATCTACAGTGGATCCAATTGGCATTTCAAACATATATTCATACACTCTCATGAGTTGCTTATAAGTGAATAGATCTACATCGACTTGATTTAATACATTGGCATGTTGAACCTTGACAGCAACTTGTTCACCCGTCTTCAAAGTTGCCTTATGAACTTGAGCAATCGAAGCACTTGCAACGGGGTTAGGATCAAAAGTCTCAAAATGCTTCATATAATCAACGCCCAAGTTACTCTTCAAGACACTTTCAGCCTCTGCCCATGTATCTTGAGGTGCAGAGTCGAATAACTTTCTAAATTTCAGTTGGTAATTAATTGGGAACATTCCCCCTTGGATAGCAATTAATTGACCCATCTTGATATACAAACCTTTATTGGTTGTCAACAAGTTGTAAAGCCTCTCTGCACTTCTTTCATGAAGAGCCTCTATATCTTTGCCTTCTTCGAAATTCAATTTATAATCGATCGAAATGTACATTAGATTGTAAATTGTCCTCATAGATCTAGTGACAATCGACGAGTTATAAAAATTGTCATAGGTATAAAATCCGGTACCAAACACACCTATATACAGCAACCATCTAAGCTTGGAAGATTTCTGTTTGACACCAGCGGTACCGCTGGTAGTAGTGGATGAGTATCTAGCAATACCGCGGCTCAAATTGGATCTAGCCAGTGGAGAACCTTGTAAATACAAGGAACCATTGTAGGCATTGAGAGTCCTTCGAACTGAGAAGGCGTTCGATCTTCTGGCAACAGCTTGCATTTTTTAAGCAAAGCTAACAGTGGCAGGTAAACGACAAGCACAAAATACACACAGATGGTTCAATATATAGGTATCTATATATATCGGTCAATGTCTTTACAAGCAATTAAAGTCTCTGTTCAAGCCAACAACGCTCCCAGAGCAAAGAGATCAAGAGGTAGATAAATAGAGATAAACAGCTTATTATGGAGATACCCAGCCCTTATCGAAATTCTCACATGGCGCGTCGATCGACCTGTACAAAAGATTACCGTAAAAAGCCACACGACGATCGACGCGCGTAAAAAAGAAAAAAGAAAGAAAATTTTCAGCTCTTTGTAATTTAATTTAGAGTGTACATGTACAAGCCAGATAATGAAGGGTATGCACCGGTACGCAAGTTGTCTCTCTATTGAATCCCTTTTACAAGTTCCTCGATCCCAATTGAACATCGCTCTACCTACTCCAATACAAGATATCACTTGATCTCCATTGAAATCACACACAGTTCTCCAGATATCTCCTGTTCACAGAACTTTAAATTATCACCCAATTAAGATAGAATAACAGATCACTTTTACCGAATTGAAGGTCTTCTTGTCATAATTTTATCCCATTTTCCTTCCAGATTATTATCAATTAACTATACCGTATACACATTAACTTAGCCCGCTGTCCCATCTAAATACATTTGAACATGTTATCTGGCTTTTGAGCACATTGCTTAAACTCAATATATAAAAAGACCAGGTACACCGATAGTTTTTACAAAGAAAAAGAAAAACACAAAATAAAAACCACAGTTTACCAAATATCGTAAAAAAGGGATAAGGAACAAAGATACAATATACAAACACCAGAATAACATAAACAATGGCGAAAAGTCCAAGAAAAGCTGCCGCTAATGATACCAAAAAAGGTGGCAAGAGTCAACATATTAAGGTTAATCTACCGACCCCACAGAGAATGAAAGGGGGTAAAAATATAAAAAAACTTATAAAAAAGAGAAGTAGAAGATTTAGTCTTGTATCAGACTCAGACTCAGAAAAATATGACGAAGATGATGACGATGATGACGAAAATGAAGAAGACGATGGTATGTCAGATATGGATGAAGACATGAACAACTTTGGTACTGCCATGGACACCATTTCTTCCTCCGATGATGATGATGACGATGATGACGATGACGATAATCAATCAGACTCTGATGATTACATAGATAAAGATTTCTACAAGAACAGAAAGTTTGCTCAAAAGTTGAAAAGGTCGGATAGTATAGCTATATCAAGTGGCTCGGAGGATAACAATAGCTCTTCATCAGACGATGAAAATGTAAACCTAGTTCAATTGACTAAGGAAAGAAGAGCTAAGGCCATGAAGGCTGCTAAGGCATTCAAGACACCAAGAAAGTCAACTAAGAAACAACAACAGCAACAAGATCATGAAAAGTCACGGACACAATCTCCAGCTACAAAGCAGGAAATAGTATTGCTCGACGATGACGATGATGACGAAGATGAAGTACCGATAATTACCAAAGTTACAGAACCTGTAAAGGATATCGATTTCCATTTCGATTTTGATAACGAAGGTAATGAAACTTTCCACGTTGGTGAAAAAGCCGAAATCGCTAAAAAGAATAAAAAGAAAACACAGCAAAATAGACAACAGCAATTTCTACAAGTAGGATCATTGAGTGATGAAGATATCGGTGAAGCTGTAGAATTAGATTCGGTACCGAAGACAACGAAGATCTTGAATGAGAAAACAGTACTCGATGTTCCAAAGATTGATAGTAATGACATTGACTCTGATGCCGATTATGAATTCGATAAAAACGATTTGATTCAAGCATTACAAGACGATAACGACGATTTGGAATTAGGTGCATTTGGTAACAGTGAAGATGATTACGATTTCTTACTTCCTGACGATGATCCATTCTACAAAGAAGGCGATGATAACTATCTTCTGAAACAGGAAACCGAAGCTTTAGTTGATGATTATCAGGATTATTCTTCGTCTGCTAACGTTACCCCAAGACATTCGATAGTCGCTATTGAAAGTATGTCCCAACTTCCAGGCGAAGCTGCCTCTATCAAGAAAGATGACAAACAGGACCTAAATCCTGCTCTTACTAATAATACCAACAAGCAAGTTGCTTCCACAAATACAAATAACAACAATGGTAAATATTACGACGAAGATGATTATGATGATGACGAGGATGAAGAAAGCGATTTTGATATTTCTGTTTACGATGAAATGTTCGAGAATAATAGTTATCCTGCATCATTGGTATCACCCGGCCAAGGAGGGAATGAATACGTATTTGAATCTACAGATGATGAAGACGATGATACTCATCTTATTCCTTACTTCTTCAGTTCTGATGACAGTGATTCTGAAAATGAAAACGAGAAATTGGAAAACATTGAAGAGTTAAGTGGAGATGAAACCGATGAAGATACTTCAATACCCACCAAATCATCTAAACCAATTGGAAGTAAATTAGCAAAAGAAGTTCTTTCGTCTTCTAAGAATAACTTCAGAGCTCCTGTATTGGGTACTTTCAATACTTTGAAGAACAAAAAACCATACAGTATCATCGATGGTTATTCAACAAGATTCTTAAAACCTCTTCAAATTGCCAATAGCAGAATGTCAGTGATCAAGGGATCATTACCAGTTATCAAATCAAATAGATTACAATCTATTTCATTGGCCCCCGTTGTCAATGGTACAAGTTCACCTGCAATGGATCTTGATGAATTATTGAACATCAGTGAATTTGAAGAAGATGAGGATAATACCATTCCTCCTAACTTTGATTGGGGTTTCCACGATAGAAGAGTACCATTATCGGCTTTCAGAAACAAAGGTGTTATCAACAACTATTATAACCACTACGATATCGCTAAGAGACCTTCTATCTTGGATAATTCGACTTTAAACAAGAGATCGAATAAAGCGTCAAAAAGAAGAAAAAACAAGCAAAAGAAGGAATTGTTTAACCTTGGCAGTGAAGTCATTATTGCCCCAGTTAGATCAATTAAAGTTAAACCATCAAAGATCAAGAAAGTCAATAAGACAAGAATGAGAAGGCAGAGTGTTGCCGAAGCTCATGCTGAAGGTTTAAGAACTACAAAGAGTGGATTATTCAGTGAAGAGACATTGGCTGATGTTGAAGCCTTTTTGGTTGATATCGGTTCAAATGATGATCTTTCTTTCTTATACAGTGAAGTTTAATCTTTGCTTTTTTATGTCTTGGTCATGGTTGCATTTTATTTTTGTTGTTATTATGTTACGTTATGCCATTTGTTCATATTATATCTTGATCTCTTCCATTTTTATTATTTTTTATTATATCTCGTATTTTGCCAATTTGGGCAATATACATTACTTTGGGTGTGTGCTATGTGTGCGTGTGCGTTTTTTTGTTTTATTATTTTATACTTTTAGTCTTACACAAGTCTGTTGCTGAAGTATCATAACTATTGTTTACGGGCTTGCTTTATGATTCTGTTTGACCTTTTATTTCTATATATGCATAATAAGTATGGAAACTTATATAAAAAAAATTAATTTAAGGGCAACTTTTAACGAACTGATGAGGAAACAACTCAAATTTACAAATTAAACTTCGTGATATCTGTATGTATATTATTATATATTACAATTGTAAATAAACAAAAAGAAAGCCATCAAATTATAAAAGATATATATGTATTTTTACACTTAATTGATAACTTCTTCTTCTACCGCATTGGTTAATTTTACACTCAATTCCAATTGATTCTTGACAGCAGAGGTCAAATAATCGATCAATAAGGTATCTTGAATATGAGAGGTGAATAATTTCTCTAAACTTTCGACATCTACTGATGTTGGTCTAGTAGTTAACTCACTGAGTAAAAATTTACCAACTTCAACATCACCTTCAATTTCCCCACTAATTACACTATCGACATATGACATTACACCGTCGATTAAAGCATTTAATTTAGAGATTGAGTTATTGACTTGTGTTAAACCTGTTCTTTGACCCGATGGTAAGGAAAAGGATTTACTTTCGTTTTGAGATGCCTTATTGATCCATGAAAGAGTTGCTAATTCAGCTGGTGAATCGTAGACAATTTTATTTTCAACTGGACTGAAAGCGTATGAGCAGAATTTATCTAATTTTAAGTGATTTGCTATAGGGTTGCTTTGCGAAACACCGATTTGTGTAGCAACATATGTCTTTAAAATTGGTGCTATGACTTCATTTGATTCATTTGTAGTTTGAATTGTTAAAAGTATAGTTTGACTTGGAGATCCATTTGCTGGACCTTTTGAAAAGAAATCATGAATTAAACCTGAAAATCCATCTAATACAGGGTTAGTGGAAAACCAACCGATTATCGAAAGTGATGGATTTATTCTTCTATATAATTGATACATTGCACTATGGGATGATTCAATTGTTATTTCATCGTTATCTTCTTTATGTGAAACTGTGTAACATTCTTTGATCTCTATTTTGGAACCATCTGCTGATTTGGTACCTAATAAAGCACCAATGACTCTTGTATTGTTACTCTTGTCATTTTGTTGGTATGTGGCTTCAATAAGTTGTAATAAAGCTGGTGATTGAATAGAAACCTCTATTGGGGAAGTTGACCCAAATCCAACTGGTGCACCAATGGTTGGTTTCACAAGGTTCAAAACTGGAACAGTAGACATATTGTTGCGTGAAATCGTTACTTGGTATGCTTTGAAACTAGTTCCTGTTCTTGAAAACACGTCCTACTACTATAACTAGATCGTTAATTATCAATCCACTCCAATTCTATGCCTCACCTACTTCCAAGAAAATTTTTGAAAAATTCTGAAGGGTCGTGTTCGAGGAAATTTTGACGATTGCCTCTAAGTGCGGGTAACAGCGACTTGTTGTAAAAATGCGCTTATTTACCAAAATCTATATATATGTATATATGTTAATCCTTTGTTTACTGTCCATGTCTATACTTTCCTGAAAGGTAAAGAGCTACTAAGCTCTATGAAACTACGTCTTTAGTGAATTTGATAAATCTGGGATAAAGGTCTTTCGGCAAAATAAGAAAGAAATCATCAAACCAATGAGTAGCACATAGGAAACCCAGAATACAGAAGACCAAATATGGAAGATAGATAAGTTTAGTTAAAGAACATATATTGCAGAAAATTTTCAGTTCGCTCTTTTTATTGAGGAGATACAGCAAAACAAGATAAGTTTTAAAGCACTTGAAACAGAAGCAGCTCACTCTCGAGAGAAGAAGGAGTTAGAGACCATCCATATATCAAGAGACTCAAATAAACAAATGAGTGCCATACATTTCAGGGTAGGTTCTAGTTCTACCTCAGAGAATGACAAAGACAGTTCATCGGAATCATCAAAGCCTCATCAAAAGGTATTGACTACCACTTCTGGGGATAAATCATCACCTTCTACTTCTGCTTCGTCTAAAACCATCCCTTCTGACAACGTCTCGTCCGAGAATTTCACTCTAGATGAATTTACAAGGCTATCTAACCACAAACTCTTAGGAGCTTACCTTATCGATCAAAACACATCAAGGTACTACTCTTTGGATGGTATACGCAAACCCATTCAAAAGAACTTTGCTAGTTCTCCTAGGAGTAGTAGTAGCAGTAGTCCATATTCAAGATCAAGATGTATAAATATATCAGAGGAAGACCTAGAATTGCAAGTTTTAGAAAGAAAGATTATACTGGATGAATTTGTTCCTATCCTTCCTGCAGCTGCACAGCAATCATCAGATGATGACAATAATGGGAAACGTAAGAGAAGTCTTTATAGAAGAATAAGAAATTTGAAAATTCTCTCTTATCAGTGGAATAAGCCGGTTGGGATTTTTCTTGTCATAGCAGGTATTGTAGGATTGGCAGCATATTTCACCACCAAAGCTATCCTCGATCTTATAGATAACGAACATAGACTATCCAAACATAACTATGGAAGGCTCAAGGGTGCCAGACCTTTGGTGGATCCAGATACTCCAGAAATGTTCTTAAAAAGGAATTCTAGTGATGGTAGTAGCTGGAGTTTGGTGTTTAGCGACGAGTTTAATGCTGAGGGTAGGAGCTTTTATTATGGGGATGATCCATTTTGGGAAGCTGTGGATCTTCACTATGCCGCCACTGAGAACAAGGAATGGTATGATCCAGATATGGTAACTACCTCTCAGGGGTGCTTGAAAATCACATTGGACGATAGACGAGGTCATAACCTTAATTATACATCTGGTATGTTACAAGGATGGAATAAAATGTGCTTTACTCAGGGTATACTCGAGGCGTCTATTAAGATGCCAGGTTCTTATGAGTCCAGAGGTTTATGGCCTGCGTTTTGGACTTTGGGTAATTTGGGAAGAGCTGGATATATGGCGACTACAGAGGGCGTGTGGCCTTATTCGTACAATGCGTGTGATATGGGTATAACAGCTAATCAATCTAGTGATGACGGCTTATCTTTTCTACCAGGGCAAAGGTTGAGTTCTTGCGTCTGTCCCAAAGATGATCATCCAAGCCATGGAATCGGAAGGGGGGCTCCAGAGATTGATGTCCTTGAAGGTTATTATAATTCTCTTTCTCAAACTTATAACTTGGCACCATTTGATATCTGGAAACTACCTGACTATGACCACATTGGCATCTTCAATAAGTCTAAAACTGCAATGAATAGAGTGTATGGCTCACAGTACCAAGAAATGGTATCTGCCCTCACGACATCTAATGAAACATGGTTTGATGCTATTCCTTCGTATGTCAGCGATATATATTATCAAGAGCAATTTGGAAAGTTTCAAAGATTTGCGATGGAGTACAGAGCCGATAATAAGGATAACTCAATGAATTATATCAAGTTTTACATTGGTGAAGAAAAGACTTTTGAAATTTATGGATCAGCCTTCCACCCTGACGGAAATATTAACTGGAGAATGATACCGAAGGAGCCATTGTATATTATTTTCAACCTTGGATTATCTGAAGCTTGGTCAGAGATTGACTATGATAGTTTTGTACTTCCCGCACATCTTGAGGTTGATTATGTGAGACTCTATCAACCTCAAGAGTTGATTTCAATTACCTGTGATCCTGGATCGTACAACACCACGGATTATATCTCTAAACATCCTAAGGCCTATTACAACCCAAATATGACCACCTGGGATATGGCTGGTTATAGGACTCCAAGGAACTTACTGTTTGGATGCTCATAGATCTGTAATAATACTATGGAATGGGCGCGTATGTTTTAGCGTTATGATAAGCTAGGCCAGCATTTATTAGCACTTTTATACATACTACATAGATATGTATATGTATGGCGATAACTGCTAAGTTATCATCACATTAAACTTTAATTTTTCCAACGATAAAATTTTGAAGCAACCAGGTACAACAAATCTTTACTTTCATCCTCATCTCTACTATATTTCCAGCTAATATTTAATACATAAACCCATCGCTTGAAATACATCTTGGTTTGTCCATATGCAATTGTTGTACAATCTGTGGATCGACGCGTCTGTTTCTATTCCGAGGGTGGACGATTTTTGCGAATCGACTCGAAGATGGATGGGGATGGCTTTAAGGTTAACATGGGTAGACAAAAGGGCGACTCTTTAATCTGTATGTATATACTTCACAGCACTGTATAAAGGATTTAAATTGGATACGATTCACACGTACACGAGGCAATATGGATGCATCAACACTTCTGGAACAGTATACTCAAGATCTCTCGAACTTGCCAGCGGAGCTAGCACATTTGTTAGAAGAACTTCGAGAGTACGATCTAAAATTTTATGATACTAGAAAGAGAATACAGCAACGAGACGCACAACTGCACAAATATATCAAGCAACATGGTTCCTTGGTGAAACATCCAAAGGAAGACTTGATATATTCCAAGATAAAAGAAGATTTTGAAACTGCAAAGAAATTACAAGAGGAGAAAACCGTTTTGGCTAACACGGCTTTGTTTTTAATAAGTAAGCATCTTGTAAGATTGGAAAGAGATATAGAAAGATTAGAAAATGATGGTGTTATCCCAAAGATGGAGATAAAAGAAGAAGACGAGTTAGAAGAACAGGCATTAGCTGCTCAAACCGCACTGAGTCAAAAGATGAACATATTGAACAGTCAAATATCGCAGACGAGTATATCCGAATTGTCATCTAATAAGAAACAACCACCAAAGAAATCAAGACAAGGAACTCCATCGTCTAATGCTTCAGCAGCTGGATTGACTCCGTCTTCATCTAACCTTGGTATCAATGGAATAGGATCTGATATTGCAGTAGGTGGTTCACTACCCCGTAGAAAGATCAAGACTGAAGATTCAGACGATACGGATGGTTATTCAAGCAGTGGTATAAGGACAAACAATCGTAATTCTGCATTATTGGAACACGGTGCATCTGGTACCGTGACTATCCCAATGAAGAACCATGGACCTGGTGGAGCAGGTAGTGGTGGAAATAACGGTAATGAAGAAGATGAACTTTATTGTTTCTGCCAACAAGTATCTTATGGTAATATGATTGCCTGTGATAATGACAATTGTAAATTTGAATGGTTTCATTACGATTGTGTTGGTTTGAAAGAACCACCTCAGGGTATTTGGTATTGTCCAGACTGTACAAAAGAGATGGAGTTAAACAGTACTCATAAGAGAAAGGATAAGAAGAGAAAATGATTTGGAAAAATTAGGTTGGATTTGTGTATTTGTGAATTTTGTTTAATGTGTTTGCAAATTTAATTATTAGTCCATTGTTATTTATTTATGTATGTATTTGTGTATTCTATTTATAGTATTAAATCTTTATATTTATTATAAACTGGTTTGCCATGCAATGGTAAGTTTTTTATTCGAAACATAAGGCCTTGATACCAAAGTAGCAACAGTTATGAGTACAATAGTAGATATCAATGACTTCTTGTTGAAAGTAGAAGAAAGATGGTCAAATGCACCCGAGGGTCTAACTTGGGTACAAAATGTATCGAGACCAATGGAACAAACAATCGAGGTTGATTCTAAATTAGTGGCCAATGAGATTAAAATTGGCTCACTAGCATGTGCCTTCATCAAAGTTCTATAGTGATTGATGATGAATTTTTCATTTAAACTGATAACCGGATCATATTTCAACATTCTAAATTCTTGCTTTTCATCTGCATTTAACTCTCTATTTACTACTCTTCTACCACTTAAGAACCACTGAGGTATGGATAAGATCTCGTTGTTTTCCAAATATGCTATTATGAATTTTGATGAAATGTTAAACTTTGTCCTTGTAACTGCAAATTTCAATACTTTACCAGTTAATAAATATGATCTTATAGAGAGTTCAGGTAAGATTGTAGTTGAATTGAGATGAGAAATGACATCTATACTGTTCGATTGCTTCAAATCTGGTGTCAATGATTCAAATAAGTCGATAACATAGACATTGGATTCATTGGTAGTAGTAGTGTCAATCATCGAATAAATGATAGAGTTTTCGGTGAAAATCAATTGTAAAGTATCTGCTGATTCTTTGGTAACATCTTCGTTCTTCAAAGTCTTGTAAACTTCACCAGTGATGATGTTGATCAATTGAGTCTTAAGGATTTGGGATGAGGTACTGTAAATGGATACAACAACCAAATCAGGAACAAGGTACTTATATAACACTTTACGATCACCTAGCACAATACCAATGTTAGCGACATGATCATTTTCATACTCTCTTGTTGCGACATTCAAAACCACTTCATCGGAAGATAGATTTAATTCCCAGCTCTTGTTCTGTTCACCAGAAGAAGACAAAGTATAACCAACTAATGACTTCTCATTATCAGATACTTGCAGGAAGAATGATTCGTCAGCAATAGAGGAATCATCTTTCAAGATCAGTTTTGAATCACCGTCAGGCGTTTGTATCTTGAGGAAGTATTCAGATATGTCATCGACTAAGTTTAAGGCATTTGAAAATGGTACAACTTCATAGTACTCACCAGTAACGGTAGAGATTATTAATAAATCGGACTGATCTCTTTTCAAAAAATACACTCTATCGACATTGGTTCCTAATTTAGTATCGAATGACCATGTAATTTGATTATGGCTTTCATCTTTCAAGGTGGCTAAAGAAACCAATTTACCATTAGAAGTCAAAATGATCAAAGATTTAGTTAAACCAAAATAGTGATCCAAATTCGAGTTTTCAAATGTTTCCTTGCTAAGACTTGAGATCTTACTAACAAGATTGGCAAAATTGTGTTTCATTCTGGTGATGATACCGACAACTACGTTTGAACTATATTCAAACTTGAGATCATCGATTGTTAAATCAACCGTCTGTGTTTCTTCAATAACGCAGTAATCCTGTACATATGCCAAGGATTCGTCACGAGTCCATACAGATTCTCCAGTGGAGTTGTAGTATGTGATTGTGTAATCCTTCTGTAAAACCAGAATCTCAAATTTGGAATTATCAACAACGTTGATAACGTAGGACAAAACATCACTGATTTCGAGGGCAACTTTTATAGTAGCCAAAGGTCCTGATTGAACAGAGTCAGCATCCAATAAACTGACAGAATCTTTGGTGAATACTACCACTCTATCGCCAATTTTGTCGATATGAGTTACTTGAGACTCAAGCTCAAGTTCTTTTTTGGAAACAGAATCAATCAATTTCGATTCCTTATAAGTCAAATAACTTGATGAGAAAATCAGTACTTTTTTATCATCTCTGGATTTTCCCAACTTCTTACTTACAAAGTCACCATCTTTGTATTCGAATAATTTATCATTTTCACAGATAAATGCATCATCCGATATACTTGTCATCAAATCGAGTTCACAACCTAAATTACCTTCTTTGGAGATTTGGAAATCACGAGATATGACTTTGAAGATAGAAGAGCCTGCAGAAAATCCACTCAAGGAAATTACCAAGTCACCATCTGTACTCTTGAAAAGTCTTGATCCATAATAGGCGCCTTTGCCCTGTGAATTCAAGTATGTCGAAGTCAAATCGTCGGAGTATGATAAGATATCACCATTGGCTAAAACTACCAACAATTTATCCTGGACAACATACGAGCCAATAACGGAGGACTCAAAAATGAAACTTTTTTCAATCAAGACCACACCATTGGCTAATATCCAGAAATACAATTCAGATTTATCAGAGTCACTATCGTAGTTGAAAGCAGTGACGATCTTGTCTCCAAATTTGACAATCTTTGAATCGGACTTGATAGGTTGATCAGCTTGGAATCTATAAGTCAATTGACCAGTGGTAGATTGAAATAGGGCAAATATACCATCATATGTCAAAGTGGCAAATTTATCATCGTATCGAATAATCGAATCAGAGACTAAACTATCGGACCCACCATTCGTTGAAGATAGAGGTAATCCAATTTGAGTGTTTTGCCAATCAACTTTGAAAATATCATCTTGCGAGACACATAATGAGGGAACGATCCAACTGATAACGCACAGTATCAAGGGATGAAGTCTCATATTGTAAAATCTTCAGATGATTGCGTATTTGGGTTGTTAAGTATCACTTATATAGTTCATGGATTATAAAGCAGTAGAGTGCAATTGTTCAGATATTTCAGCCTTTGATGTCTGATGAACATGTTCGTTTCTCCACGAGCCGTCCGGTGAAAATCCGATCTCACACTACAGACCTTTATTTCATTTTTGATCTCTAATACCTGCCGCCTGCGCTGGTAAATTGTGTTCTTTCTATTAACCTGTGTGGGTGGATGCTTTACGTATTACAGAAGGAAGATACGTACCGACTCAATTACTCGGTGTAGTCATATATCACCAAGAGTTAAAACTTCTAGAAAAGAAGAAAAAGAAAAAGAAAAATAATGGATTCCAGAATGCAAAAAAAATAAAACCTAGTTACCATAATTTATTGCTGATATATACTCTATTTTTCTATATACAAAGAGTTTGAGTTGAAAGAAATCAAATCGGCGTGATTTTCTTATCGGAATACAGTATTTTTATCTCGTATACATCAAATTCTTTCATTTGAAGAGTTGGAGACGGATTATTTGTCATTAGCCTCGTTATATTTTTGATCCGTCTTCGAGGCATTACTTTGTCGAATGATATTAATAATTGATAGATTCAATTCACGTAATTGTTCATCTTCATCTTTGCCTTCCAGTGATTTGATGTCATCTTTTATATACGTACTCTTGAATGTTTCAAATGCTGACCTCATAGGTTTATCAACACGCTTCATTTCCATGGTAGTCACCAAATCTAAAAGAACGGATTCTCTTGTTATCTCTCTTATAGCTGCAAAACTCAACCTTTTATAATCAGATGGACCATAGTATTGATTGTAACTTTCTCCTCTTAAATCTGCTTTTATCTTAGCTAATCGATAATGTAAGAATCTAAAATTTCTACTTGGAATCATAATAGTCGCCATTTCATACGTTGATGACATTATTAAACCAACACACATCGATAAATAAAACACAAAAGTTGATCTCCTTCTCAATGCCTTGTTTGCCAACAATGGATCTTTGGTAACCGCCCTTGCAGCCCCAAGGAAGAATAAACCTATTCCTCCTTGAACTCCAGCCATCAACGCTCTCGTATTAAAGCAATCATATGCCGGTACTATAGGTCCAAATATCAAAAGTGATGGAAATGCAAATTTAAATATCCTTGATGTGACAGCGTTGTTAAACAAAGAATCTACCAAACTTGGGGGATAGTCATCCGGTACTGATTTATGTTCTCGTAGCCTTTCGGTATATAGTAAATTTTTGGCATCGTCAATTGTTTTCACTTCTTCTTTTCCTTTTGCCATTGTGTGTAACGATTGAGAAGAATCGGCGTGTGTTATAACTGGGAATACCGTATGGATGGGTATATATGGGAGAGTGTATTGACCAAGGTAATCTTGAAATAGTTGAATTAGCTCAAAAGAAGATGAAAAGAGAAGGAAGGCCTCCAGTCAAATCAGTCTCACCATGTAAGCATTCGCTCCTAACCGCGCTCTATAATTTATCTCTTCACGGAAAGGTGGAGGGGGGGAGTGGGATACTACTCGAATCTTTGTTATTTATTATCAGCTGGTTTGTATTGATACTGTTGGTATTGATATTGGTTTCCTCTGTGATTGTTGAGGATATATATACTGTTTATAATAAACTCAGTGTAATCAGGAATATATAATAAGATGATTAGAGTCACATCTTATTTCGGTCGCAGGGTGATCAGTAGGTTTACCCCACATTTGAGATTCCAATCCAGTATTTCTCATGAAACATTAACCGAGTCTTTCAATATCCTGAAACGTATAACGGATCCAATAGTGAATAAGAACCTACGTAAAGAAGATGTCAATGACAAGAGTAGTATTGTGAAGACAGAAGAAATATTGGCGAGTTTTAAGAGTTTACAAGATCAAATTGATAATAGTGGATTTGGTGAAAACCAGACAAGATTAAATGAAGAAACAAGTAAATTATTCAAGGATTATTTGCTATCATTATCCTCTACTGAATTCAACAATCAAATGGTCAGGACTTTTTTTCTTACGAAACCTTCTTTTAAACTAACAAGTACATTTATCAAGACTTATTATCTCAATGCATCTAAAAATGTTATTCCTATAGAAACAGCCATGATCCCCTTACGAGAACTGGTTTTTGAACTTAAATTACAGGATGCAATCAAATTAGTCGATTTAACGGCTGGATCAAAGAGATATATTTCGTATAAGACCGATCTTTGGCATTGGATATGGTATAGGTTTATAGCTGGAGTTGGGACATTACTTGGTAGTATTGATATAATGGTACGATTATTCTTTCCCGAGATTTTAGAGTATGGTGTAATGGGGATATACGTTATGATTTGTGCCTATTTTGTGAATGTAGCATATTTTCTTTCCATTTCATTGGTTAATAATTCTGAGATGCCAATAAGATTTGCTAAAGGTACATTACAAGGTTATTGGTTTAAACATGATGATGAATTAAGGATGTTTTCGATGATTATGACGGCAGATGCCGATATTAACGGTAAAGAAGGTTTTGCAACCAGAGAAGTTGTGAGTGAAATTGAAAAAAGGAATTTTGAAATCAATGAACCAGAAACCGAGATTTTATTAAGACAATATTGGATAAGTAACGGTAATGGATTTACATGGGTTGAACCAGATTTAGACCCTGCAGAGATTCAGTGGAGTAATTATCTGAAGCAAACGGGTATTAAGAGTATATGTGCTACGGGAGAGCGACTATTACCAGGAGATGTTTCTATCTCTCGTTTAACGTAACTCCGCTTCGTTCCCCTGCCCTGCCCTGCCCTGAATGCCCTAAGAAAAGTTTAATTGGAAATAGGGGAAATGGGTTTATGATATACTTCTAAACCTGAAACGCCTCATATTTTTGCAACCGAGGCATGAAATATATATAAGTATATATGAATATATATATATACAACAATAGATAAAACAAATAAACTTCAATCAAAAGACAAACAAATGATCGAGCTAACCAGCTAACCCCACAGTCGTATTAAAAGCCGAGTCTCCGAGCGCTGCGCCACTCCCCTCCACCTATACCGGCACCCCCTCTTTCTCTCCTTCCCCTCCCCAGCCATATTACCACCACCCGAGGAGGGACAGCGGTGTGGCGTGGGCAGAGTCATTCGAGGAGCATGTGAAAGTGAGTTGCTCTTAAAAGACTGCCAGAAAGTTAACTCTTACTAAACAAGCTTCTCTTTATGACAAATTAGACGCTTATCATTAGATTAATCCCGGTATTAAATTATCTACATTCATTGCGGACTAAGTGCTGGACTTGGAGGTCTTAGTTTACTTATATCATCGCTTCAATCTGCAGGTTTTATTCAATTCTTACGCAATTATCTTAATTATTTTCATCCATTATTCTAATTTCAATTTGATCCAATTCCCCCAACTCAAGTCACTCTCTGCCTTGTCTTAACAACTCCGTGAAATATTATCATACAACACAAATACAAATACATATATGTATATGTCATCCCCTTATCAAGCACCATCCCCATAATTTTTATATTTCAATTCTCTTCTATTATGGACAACCCACAAAATCCTAAAATGACAAATCCATCACCTGTCTCATTGACTCCATTTATGCACAATACCCCACTGGGTTCCCAGACAAATATGGCTGATTTCTTCAATCAAAACTTAGACTTCGATACAGCTTATTTGTTGATGACTGGAAATGGGAACTCAAGCACAAATCTCAATGCAAATAACAATCATAATATAAATAATAATAATAATATTATTAACAATAACAATAATAATCCAGATCAATTGTTATTAAACGGAAGCGATTTCAATCATTTCACAAGTTATCAAAGTCCGACTTATTCGAATATATCTCCTTCGTTGAATAACAATCTGAGCATGAGTACAAACACTAATTCATACAACACGGTTGCAACTCCCGAAAATACCCAATTTATTAATGGTAATACAGATATCAACTCGATAAATGGTATTAATAACAGTAATGGATTTTCCAACCAAAGGTTATTAGAACAACATAGAAATAAGATATTAACATCGAGTACAAATCTATTATACTCACCAAAGACTCCAGATAGTGCCAATTTTAATTCAGATTTTGTTTCTCCAAATACAAGAAATCTATTGCATTCGTTTAATAGTTTAAACTCTCAAATCAATTATAATCAACTGTTAAACAATAACAATAATAACGAGTTGTTATCCTTATCTGAAACTTCTGTATTGGAAAACTTCTTGGATTCTATAGCTAACGATAAAAACTTGACGAATCTATCAAAACATTGGTCCTCGATTGATCCATTGGCCAATCCAAACGCTACCAAGCCCATTGATGGTGCCATATACCATGATAGTACTGCATACAGCAATGGTCAAATTCATGAAACGCATTTAATCAAATCAGAACCCAGTGCAAATGGATTCAAAAGAAAATTGGATGAGAATCTTAGAGATTCAAAATTCATAATCAACGATTCAAAGAAAATCGCAACCAAGAAATCATCAAAGGATAAGACTAACGATAAAACCCACGAAGCAAATCCTACCTCTGGTGATACCATCAGTGCTAAGAGACCCAAGAAGGGTAAATTAAGTGGATTTTCAGCCATTGAAAAGAGAATACATCATACATCAACAGAACAACGTCGTAGAGCGCAGATTAAAGATGCATTCGATACTCTCTCAGATTTGATCAAGGATAGGGAAAGTGCAAGTCATAAAACCATTACTGCTACTGCTGCTGCTGCTGCTGCCTCTAATAATTCAAAGAGGAAAAACGTCTCTAAATATACGGTATTAAGTTCTGCTGTTGATGAACTTAAAAGACTTGTTGAGATAAATCAAAATTTGAAAAAATTAATCGACTCAAAACAATCTTGAACAATTTTGTACCTCTCACTTACCACATTCCACTCTACCATATGTACACGTATCTATATATACCGCTATCGTTAGCTTCCGCTATTCCCTCTATATAATCTAATGAAACTCACGAACGACTAAATCAAACTCATCTAATACTCCCCACACTACATACACAACGCCAAAAAAAAAAAAAAAAAAAGGCGCGGTGGAATCAAAGAGAAAAATATGAAACGAAATGTAAACAACCAACAAAAACACAAGACCTCTTTTCAGAAACGATCACTTTATTTCGTACCTAAAGCAACGGTATACTCTATAATCTATATAACTCTACACAGATATAGACATAACAGCCATGAGTGATCGCGCCATCCATTTCGCAGTGAGGAACCAATTGCCCTTCCCTACAACTTCACCCTCGTTATTGCCAATTGGAAACTCGAGATTTGACGTTTATTCAGATTACGACAAGGATTACGATTCATCAAACGATGAGTCAACATCACTCATAAGAAGGAGATACTCGGCCTCCACAACAACAATCACAACATCCACAGGATCAACATCCACAGGAACAGCAACGACTGGAACAGCATCTGGATCTGCACCTGAATCTTCGTCACTCTCGTATCGATCGTCACTTTCAGACTCCCCTTATAACGAAGACAATTTCCACAACGACTTCAACAAACTCATATCACCAGGATCTTTAAGTGACAAAGAAAACGAGTCGAGTCCCATTAGGATGGTGAAGCAGGCTGGCAAACCAATTATACTGAAAACTAACTTGAAACCAGATGTCGTTGATGTATCTTCAAAGCCATACGACAGCGACTATACCAGTTCGGAACAAGTAGAGAAAAGAATGTATTTCGACAATAGTTACACGACACAAAATGATGATGATGATGATGATTATAGTAATAATACTGTGACTTCGGTGGCAAGTTCCACGACCGTTGAAGCTAATGTGAAAAAGGAGGATACGAACCACCACAATCAGACTGGGTATACCAAGATTTATTCACAGATTGATGATATAGAAAGATTGATCAACGAGAGATCACACGGCGATCGTAAGGTTTTAAAGAGCACTCTGCAAATCACTAATATGTGTTCCGCTTTGAAATCAAGCTTAAGTTACCTGCGTGAATCCCAGTATACCAATGAGGGTGTATTGAGCAAAAGAGAAGAATCGCTGATGAAGAAAGTTGAATCATTGCAGGCTCATAATAGCTTATTGAGCAAGGAGAATGAAGATTTGAAAAGGGGTACTCCACAATCTATGTCAACTTCGACTTCGTTGCAATTGGATGATTCAGATATACAACAGACTAACCCCCTAGCATCTGTCTTGGAATCCAAGACGAAAGAATGCGATGCGTTGAATTCAAATAAGACGGAACTTGAAGATTCTGTATCGAAGTTGAATTTGGAATTAGCCGATTCTTTGAGGAAGATACAATTACTCGAAGATAAGCTCCACATGAACACAAATAACGATACCCTACCACTTCAAGAAGATAAGGAAGATACCAATACTAGAAACGATAACGATGAATATAAGAAACGTATGACTCAAGAGGCAATAAAGAGGATAGAATATCTAGACTTGGACAAACTATCGTATGAGGATTCTATAAAACTATTGAAAGGTATTGTATTCTTTTCACAAGAAAAAGTATCGAATCAGATCAAGTACGCTCATTGGTCACGTAGATCTCTTGTCTTACTCGAGGAGTTTTATCAAAGTTTGCATTCGTTGATCTATCCCAATAGTTTGGTAAATGGGGACCTATTACTATCTGGTAATGTCAGTTCTGATGCGGATACTCAGCGGAGTAACCTTGTTTCCTTGAAGGAATGTTTGGATGGGATACTAGAGGTTATCAAGGAAAGAAACTAATGAGTTTGGTTTTTGTTGTAATATATATATATATATATATATAGATATAGATATCGACATGATTCGGGGTTTGATATGATTAAAAGGGGGTTGATAACTTAAAAGGAAATACACACTTATTTCAACGTACTTAAATCCAATTCGTCACCAATCTTGACGATATGATCGTATAATAAAGTTGTTAAAAACTCACCAACTTCAACTTTACCCGAAACCTCCTGTTTAAGGCAATCTCCAGCGATTTTAAATTGATTATTTGGTTTATCTTTACTCAATTCAGCGATCAATTCATCGATCTTTTTACACACCAATTCAGGTGTAACTTTTTCATTTATATCTTCCAATAAGACACCATGTTTACACCATGAATATAATTGTAATCTTGAGACTTCAGCGGTAGCTGCATCTTCCATAAGGTTATTGATTGGAACACATCCGTTACCTCTTAACCATGATTCCATGTAATTAAGACCAATGTATAAATTAGCATCAATACCCTTTGATGTAATCTTACCACCTTCGATCTTAGTATCGATTAAATCTTCCTCGCTGATTTCTCTTTCATAAACAGGGTTGAAATAGATTTGATTTGGAGTAGGCATATATTCATTGAATGTATCCAATGCATATGGTAATAAAGCAGGATGAGCAATCCATGTACCATCATGACCCGCCAAGACTTCTCTTAATTTATCTTGTCTTACAGCTTCCATTGCAATGGCATTTCTTTCTGGGTCATTTTTAATTGGGATTGTAGCTGCCATACCACCCATTGCATGAACACCTCTAAGATGACATACTTTGATCAATTGTTTGACATAATTTGTCATGAATGGGACTTTCATGGTGACTAGATTTCTATCTGGTAAGATATATTCTTTATGGTTTCTTAATCTTTTAATTGTGGAGAAGATATAATCCCATCTACCACAGTTTAAACCTGCTGAATGATCCCTCAAGGCATATAAGACTTCGTTTAATTGATAAGAGATTGGTAAAGTTTCAATCAAGACAGTTGCGGCAATTGAACCTCTTGGGATAGCTAAACAATCTTGAGCAACGTTGAATACATCATTCCATAATTTAGCTTCTAACCAATGTTCCATCTTTGGTAAGTAGAAATAAGGACCTAAACCATTTTCAATCAACAATTTAGCATTGTGGAAAAAGAATAAACCAAAATCCATTAATGAAGCAGAGATTGGTTCATCATCAATTAAGATATGACTATCAATTAAATGCCAACCTCTTGGTCTTACAATGATTGTTGGGATTTTTCTATTTTCCTTGTTAACTTTATAAAATTTTCCGGTGGATTCCAATTTAAAATCGATTTGATCTCTTAATGCATCGTATAAATTAACCTGACCATAGATCATATTTTCCCAAGTTGGAGAACATGAATCTTCAAAATCGGTCATATAGGTTAAGACATTGGTATTTAATGCATTTACAATCATCTTTCTCTCTGGAGGACCGGTCATTTCAACACGACGATCGACTAAACCTGGGGCAGGAGGTCTACATTTCCATGTAAGATCGTTTCTAATATATTCGGTTTCAGGTAAGAAAGTCAATTTTTCACCGGCATCTAATTTCTTTTGAACTTTTTGTCTGTTTTCAAGCAATTCGATTCTTTTTTTGTTAAAAGATCTGTGTAATAAGACGATGAATTTTAAAGCATCTTTTGTCAAGATATCATATGGAGTGATGGAAGAATCGTATAATGGAGTCTTGTCCAATTTTCCAAGGACTTTAACGCCCTTTAAAGATCCGTAATTGATAGACATCTCTTGCTTCGACTACTTTATATAAGTGGAAAAAATATGTATATCAGTATATGAGATTATACGAAAATGATTATTTTTTTCAACAATAAAATACCAATCAGTTGACAAATCGGTAATTAAAAGTGGATGTTGGATATATATATGTAAAAGTATAATTATATATATATCTGGTTAAATGGAAGGAAAAAGACACATGAGATAAAGAATAGGTGAGTTGCTGGCTGGCTGGCTGGATGATCCATCCAAAAGCCCGACCGAGTCAAGGCAGAGAAGAGAGAAAAGAAGAAGAGCGCACCAACGGTGAATTCCGAACAACCGCAGAGTCAACCACCCACCCTTCCATCCGCGCTTTCTTAGCA